>CM012438.1:5642902-5860510 GCA_003999625.1 Oryzias javanicus
GAACAAGTGCATTTATTGGATGGAGAGAAAAAAACAGTTTTATGAAATCTGAAGTGTGATGAAAACATGCTTTTTGGATTATTTTGAGATGATATTCTCATTTTGTAAGACATTATTTTTAGGTGTTTATCATCTACCGTTCCGGCTTACTTTCACCCCTGTCGATAAGCCACTATGATCACATTGCTGAAAATAAAGGATTGATGAATTTCAATTTGTAATGATTCTATAGTCACGAGTTTCAGTTATTGAATTATTTGACAAAAATGTTATACTTGTTCTAGAAATTATTTTGTTTATACGTTCATCTATACATTCCTGTTTGTATTAGTGCTTTTGTTATGGGTTTTCATTTTGTTTGTTTTGATTATACCCACACATTTAGTTATCCAATCTAATCTAATGAATGAATTTATACAAACATTTTTGATAAAGTTCACTTTTTGTTGATTGGCTTTTATTATTAGATTTTGTAATCTTATGTTGTTATTAGGTTAACCATTGTGGTTGTAATTTATGTTGAGACAGTTAGTCTGCTTTTTACCATGACAACAAATGAATTTTTTTTTTCATGTCTCTAATGCTAACAACTTTTATGTGATCTGGGAACATTTCACTATTCTTTAAGTGTAAAATAATTGAAGTTTATATTTTTTGAGTCGTGTTGGGAAACACCAGTTTAGTGAAGGAAAGGTTTAGTAAAAATGTATTAACAAAGAGGTGGATAAAGAAACAGACTGGTGTTTGTGTTGTTGTGATTAATGTTTTCTAGTAGAGATTCAAAGTGTTTCTCTGTTCTTTTTAGTTCTCAGTGTTCTGTCTCAATCTTTCCTGTGAAGAATAAAGTGGACGTGAACATCAGTCAGAAGTGTGGAGTCTTTCGTACAGTGTGGCTTTCTGCTGTTTGCTGCTTCTCTGCAGGTTCCAAAGCTGGACTCCTCAAGTCCAGTTCTGACTGTTGAGATCAGGACTGATCTCTGATCTCAGAGTTCCATCAGGAGGTGTGAAGAAGACTGAAGTCAACAAACTGATTCTCTGTGCTTTTCTCATCAGTCTGAGTGCAGCAGTGAGGTTCAGCACAGCTCTATTGGTCAAAAAGAATCCTCTGAAAAACTTGATTTAGCCAATTCAGACAAACGACAGGAAAAAGCACAGCCCTTTTAACGTATCTCCTCCAATAAAAATAAACAATTGTGAGTATACTTCTCTCCTAGCTGCATGTATATTGAATAAACATGAGACAGTTTTGGTGGACAATCTCCCTCTTTTTTAATAAATAAAATAATGAACATGTTCTTTAACCTTCATTAAAACCAAATCAAGAAGCATTTTCAAAAGAGCAAAAAACCATCAGAGCAGATTGTGAACTTTCTTCCAGTTGAATGAACTGTCCAGTGACCATCATGAAGAGACTTCAGCAACAAGGCGGTTGATGCTCCTTTTTTACTGAGACTCTACAAGTTGTTCCTTTGTGTCTGACCAGAACACTTGTTGAACCTTTTCCAGTTTGGATCAGTTCTTTGACAGAACCAAGTTTATAATGCCAGTATTTTCTCTGCAACAAACTTTGTGGATTGAGTGCATCAACAAGTGAATAGTTGTCAGGTTATTGGTACAGGGTAACTAGCACTACCAGCACTGAGTTCTGAGAGGAATGTTGAAAGAATAATGGAATAGTCAATCCCTTCAGACATAGCTAGAGCTTCACCTGCAAGTGTGTTTCTGACAACTCTTTGAATCCTTTTGACTGTCATCAAGGTGGAGAAGACTGTTTACATGAAAACTCTTCCACTACATTGCAGCCACCTTGGTCTTGGTTACTCCACAAGAAAAAACCATCTGAGTAGCCTCCATTGTTGTGAATGAATTGAAAAGAAAGGGACATTTTCATCATTCGTACTTTGCCTTCTGAACAAGCAGTTGTTCAGCACACAGGTGCTTTTTTGTGTTGCAGATTCGAGCTTGATTTGAACACAGGTCTCTAGAGGAGTTTGGACACGTCAGCATCACGGTGGCGAGGAGTAGGAGGAGCTAAAACTTAAGAATTGGATCTGAAGATGCAGCAGGAGGTTTTTCATTGAAGGAGAGCAGAAGGCAAAGTTGTCAAAGTCCAGATGATCAGAATGACCTTGACCCAGTTTTAGGTAAATGTCTTGATTGCTTTTCTTGTCTCAGAGCCAGAAAGATTGTCGGTCACAGCAGCTGCAGAGAACTCTGGGAAAAGCTGTGTATAAAATGCTAACTGAACTTTAATCTCAGTTTTTTTCCACTTGTAGATGTTTTCTCTTTGAGACTTGTTTGGAACTCTTCAATGCCTCCAACCATGAAGGGACTTGAACCCTCAATCTTCTGATCCGAAGTCAGACGCCTTGTCCATTAGGCCACATGGTCTGTCAGTAACCTCAAGTCCAACTGTATCTGGAGCACAGCGTCATCCACTGAAGAAGAAGAGGAGGAGCTTCTGCTAGAGAGGAGCTCTCTGCTGTACTGGGCTCTGGGCCAAACCCTGTGAATGGACTGGCATCATCTCTATCAGGCTGTTTCCAACATCACTGTTTCATCTGAAGATTCCTGTGCACATTCCTGTTTGTATTATGAGTGGGGATGTCCGATCCGATCCCACGTGATCAGAAATCGGGGCGTTTCGATTATAGTGGATGACTCCATCGTATCAGACTTTTTCCTACCATCAGTATGGGATATTTTATTTTATATCTACCTCTAAATAGAAATGTGTTGTTTTGAACTATGAAATACAATTAAATGAGAATATATATTATATATATATATATATGTTTTTTTAGGTTGACTTGATTTTTATTGATAGATTTTGTATTTTATTAAATCATTTACAGTTGTTAAGCTGAGCATTGTGGTTGTAGTTGATGCTGTGTAAATGTGTGTTACCATGACAACACTAGATATATTTTATACGTCTCTAATGTTTAGACATTTTGTGATTTGTAAACATTTCAATATGGTTTTAAACATAAATCATTCCAGTTTATATTTTGTCTAGTCGTGTGGGAAACACCAGTTTAGTGAAGGAAAGGTTTAGTAAAAATGTAATAACAAAGAGGTGGATAAAGAAACAGACTGGTGTTTTGTTGTTGTGATTCTGTTTTCTAGTAGAGATTCAAAGTGTTTCTCTGTTCTTTTTAGTTCTCAGTGTTCTGTCTCAATTTCCTGTGAAGAATAAAGTGGACGTGAACATCAGTCAGAAGTGTGGAGTCTTTCCACAGTGTGGCTTTCTGCTGTTTGTTGCTTCTCTGCAGGTTCCAAAGCTGGACTCCTCAATCCAGTTCTGACTGTTGAGATCAGGACTGATCTCTGATCTCAGAGTTCCATCAGAGGTGTGAAGAAGACTGAAGTCAACAAACTGATTCTCTGTGCTTTTCTCATCAGTCTGAGTGCAGCAGTGAGGTTCAGCACAGCTCTGTTGGTCAAAAAGATCCTCTGAAAAACTTGATTTAGCCAATTTCAGACAAACAGACAGAAAAGCACAGCCCTGTAACGTATTCTCCTCCATACACATCAACAATGGAGTAGTACACCTCCTAGCTGCATGGTATATTGAATAAACATGAGACAGTTGGTGACAATCTCCTCTTTTTTAATGAATAAAATAATAAACATGTTCTTTAACTTCATTAAAACCAAATCAAGAAGCATTTTCAAAAGAGCAAAAAACCATCAGAGCTGATTGTGAACTTTCTTCCAGTTGAATGAACTGTCCAGTGACCATCATGAAGAGACTTCAGCAACAAGGCGGTTGATGCTCCTTTTTTACTGAGACTCTACAAGTTGTTCCTTTGTGTCTGACCAGAACACTTGTTGAACCTTTTCCAGTTTGGATCAGTTCTTTGACAGAACCAAGTTTATAATGCCAGTATTTTCTCTGCAACAAACTTTGTGGATTGAGTGCATCAACAAGTGAATAGTTGTCAGGTTATTGGTACAGGGTAACTAGCACTACCAGCACTGAGTTCTGAGAGAATGTTGAAAAGAATAATGGAATAGTCAATCCCTTCAGACATAGCTAGAGCTTCACCTGCAAGTGTGTTTCTGACAACTCTTTGAATCCTTTTGACTGTCATCAAGGTGGAGAAGACTGTTTACATGAAAACTCTTCCACACATTGCAGCCACCTTGGTTCTTGGTTACTCCACAAGAAAAAACATCTGAGTAGCCTCCATTGTTGTGAATGAATTGAAAAAAGAAAGGGACATTTTCATCATTCGTACTTTGCCTTCTGAACAAGCAGTTGTTCAGCACACAGGTGCTTTTTTGTGTTGCAGATTCGAGCTTGATTTGAACACAGGTCTCTAGAGGAGTTTGGACACGTCAGCATCACGGTGGCGAGGAGTAGGAGGAGCTAAAACTTAAGAATTGGATCTGAAGATGCAGCAGGAGGTTTTTCATTGAAGGAGAGCAGAAGGCAAAGTTGTCAAAGTCCAGATGATCAGAATGACCTTGACCCAGTTTTAGGTAAATGTTCTTGATTGCTTTTCCTGTCTCAGAGCCAGAAAGATTGTCGGTCACAGCAGCTGCAGAGAACTCTGGGAAAAGCTGTGTATAAAATGCTAACTGAACTTTAATCTCAGTTTTTTTTCCACTTGTAGATGTTTTCTCTTTGAGACTTGTTTGGAACTCTTCAATGCCTCCAACCATGAAGGGACTTGAACCCTCAATCTTCTGATCCGAAGTCAGACGCCTTGTCCATTAGGCCACATGGTCTGTCAGTAACCTCAAGTCCTACTGTATCTGGAGCACAGCGTCATCCACTGAAGAAGAAGAGGAGGAGCTTCTGCTAGAGGAGGAGCTTCTGCTGTACTGGAGCTCTGGACCAAACCCTGTGATGGACTGGCATCATCTCTATCAGGCTGTTTCCAACATCACTGTTTCATCTGAAGAATTCCTGTGCACATTCCTGTTTGTATTATGAGTGGGGATGTCCCGATCCCATCACGTGATCAGAAATCGGGGCCGATTACATAGTGGATGACTCCATCGGTATCAGACTTTTTCCTACCATCAGTATGGGATATTTTTATTTTATATCTACCTCTAAATAGAAATGTGTTGTTTTGAACTATGAAAATACAATTAAATGAGAATATATATATATATATATATATATATGTTCAGTTTTTTAGGTTGACTTGATTTTTATTGATAGATTTTTTTTTTTATTAAATATTTACAGTTGTTAAGCTGAGCATTGTGGTTGTAGTTGATGCTGTGTAAATGTGTGTTACCATGACAACACTAGATATATTTTATACGTCTCTAATGTTTAGACATTTTTGTGATTTGTAAACATTTCAATATGGTTTTAAACATAAATCATTCCAGTTTATATTTTGTCTAGTCGTGTTGGGAAACACCAGTTTAGTGAAGGAAAGGTTTAGTAAAAATGTAATAACAAAGAGGTGGATAAAGAAACAGACTGGTGTTTGTGTTGTTGTGATTCCTGTTTTCTAGTAGAGATTCAAAGTGTTTCTCTGTTCTTTTTAGTTCTCAGTGTTCTGTCTCAATCTTTCCTGTGAAGAATAAAGTGGACGTGAACATCAGTCAGAAGTGTGGAGTCTTTCCCACAGTGTGGCTTTCTGCTGTTTGTTGCTTCTCTGCAGGTTCCAAAGCTGGACTCCTCAAGTCCAGTTCTGACTGTTGAGATCAGGACTGATCTCTGATCTCAGAGTTCCATCAGGAGGTGTGAAGAAGACTGAAGTCAACAAACTGATTCTCTGTGCTTTTCTCATCAGTCTGAGTGCAGCAGTGAGGTTCAGCACAGCTCTGTTGGTCAAAAAGAATCCTCTGAAAAACTTGATTTAGCCAATTCAGACAAACAGACAGAAAAGCACAGCCCTGTAACGTATTCTCCTCCATAACATCAACAATGGAGTAGTACACCTCCTAGCTGCATGGTATATTGAATAAACATGAGACAGTTGGTGACAATCTCCCTCTTTTTTAATGAATAAAATAATAAACATGTTCTTTAACCTTCATTAAAACTAAATCAAGAAGCATTTTCAAAAGAGCAAAAAACCATCAGAGCTGATTGTGAACTTTCTTCCAGTTGAATGAACTGTCCAGTGACCATCATGAAGAGACTTCAGCAACAAGGCGGTTGATGCTCCTTTTTTACTGAGACTCTACAAGTTGTTCCTTTGTGTCTGACCAGAACACTTGTTGAACCTTTTCCAGTTTGGATCAGTTCTTTGACAGAACCAAGTTTATAATGCCAGTATTTTCTCTGCAACAAACTTTGTGGATTGAGTGCATCAACAAGTGAATAGTTGTCAGGTTATTGGTACAGGGTAACTAGCACTACCAGCACTGAGTTCTGAGAGGAATGTTGAAAGAATAATGGAATAGTCAATCCCTTCAGACATAGCTAGAGCTTCACCTGCAAGTGTGTTTCTGACAACTCTTTGAATCCTTTTGACTGTCATCAAGGTGGAGAAGACTGTTTACATGAAAACTCTTCCACCACATTGCAGCCACCTTGGTTCTCGGTTACTCCACAAGAAGAAACCATCTGAGTAGCCTCCATTGTTGTGAATGAATTGAAAAAAGAAAGGGACATTTTCATCATTCGTACTTTGCCTTCTGAACAAGCAGTTGTTCAGCACACAGGTGCTTTTTTGTGTTGCAGATTCGAGCTTGATTTGAACACAGGTCTCTAGAGGAGTTTGGACACGTCAGCATCACGGTGGCGAGGAGTAGGAGGAGCTAAAACTTAAGAATTGGATCTGAAGATGCAGCAGGAGGTTTTTCATTGAAGGAGAGCAGAAGGCAAAGTTGTCAAAGTCCAGATGATCAGAATGACCTTGACCCAGTTTTAGGTAAATGTTCTTGATTGCTTTTCTTGTCTCAGAGCCAGAAAGATTGTCGGTCACAGCAGCTGCAGAGAACTCTGGGAAAAGCTGTGTATAAAATGCTAACTGAACTTTAATCTCAGTTTTTTTCCACTTGTAGATGTTTTCTCTTTGAGACTTGTTTGGAACTCTTCAATGCCTCCAACCATGAAGGGACTTGAACCCTCAATCTTCTGATCCGAAGTCAGACGCCTTGTCCATTAGGCCACATGGTCTGTCAGTAACCTCAAGTCCAACTGTATCTGGAGCACAGCGTCATCCACTGAAGAAGAAGAGGAGGAGCTTCTGCTAGAGGAGGAGCTTCTGCTGTACTGGAGCTCTGGACCAAACCCTGTGATGGACTGGCATCATCTCTATCAGGCTGTTTCCAACATCACTGTTTCATCTGAAGAATTCCTGTGCACATTCCTGTTTGTATTATGAGTGGGGATGTCCCGATCCCATCACGTGATCAGAAATCGGGGCCGATTACATAGTGGATGACTCCATCGGTATCAGACTTTTTCCTACCATCAGTATGGGATATTTTTATTTTATATCTACCTCTAAATAGAAATGTGTTGTTTTGAATTATGAAAATACAATTAAATGAGAATATATATATATATATATATGTTCAGTTTTTTAGGTTGACTTGATTTTTATTGATAGATTTTTGTATTTTATTAAATCATTTACAGTTGTTAAGCTGAGCATTGTGGTTGTAGTTGATGCTGTGTAAATGTGTGTTACCATGACAACACTAGATATATTTTATACGTCTCTAATGTTTAGACATTTTTGTGATTTGTAAACATTTCAATATGGTTTTAAACATAAATCATTCCAGTTTATATTTTGTCTAGTCGTGTTGGGAAACACCAGTTTAGTGAAGGAAAGGTTTAGTAAAAATGTAATAACAAAGAGGTGGATAAAGAAACAGACTGGTGTTTGTGTTGTTGTGATTCCTGTTTTCTAGTAGAGATTCAAAGTGTTTCTCTGTTCTTTTTAGTTCTCAGTGTTCTGTCTCAATCTTTCCTGTGAAGAATAAAGTGGACGTGAACATCAGTCAGAAGTGTGGAGTCTTTCCCACAGTGTGGCTTTCTGCTTTTGTTGCTTCTCTGCAGGTTCCAAAGCTGGACTCCTCAAGTCCAGTTCTGACTGTGAGATCAGGACTGATCTCTGATCTCAGAGTTCCATCAGGAGGTGTGAAGAAGACTGAAGTCAACAAACTGATTCTCTGTGCTTTTCTCATCAGTCTGAGTGCAGCAGTGAGGTTCAGCACAGCTCTGTTGGTCAAAAAGAATCCTCTGAAAAACTTGATTTAGCCAATTCAGACAAACAGACAGAAAAGCACAGCCCTGTAACGTATTCTCCTCCATAACATCAACAATGGAGTAGTACACCTCCTAGCTGCATGGTATATTGAATAAACATGAGACAGTTGGTGACAATCTCCCTCTTTTTTAATGAATAAAATAATAAACATGTTCTTTAACCTTCATTAAAACCAAATCAAGAAGCATTTTCAAAAGAGCAAAAAACCATCAGAGCTGATTGTGAACTTTCTTCCAGTTGAATGAACTGTCCAGTGACCATCCTGAAGAGACTGCAGCAACAAGGCGGTTGATGCTCCTTTTTTACTGAGACTCTACAAGTTGTTCCTTTGTGTCTGACCAGAACACTTGTTGAACCTTTTCCAGTTTGGATCAGTTCTTTGACAGAACCAAGTTTATAATGCCAGTATTTTCTCTGCAACAAACTTTGTGGATTGAGTGCATCAAAAAGTGAATAGTTGTCAGGTTATTGGTACAGGGTAACTAGCACTACCAGCACTGAGTTCTGAGAGGAATGTTGAAAGAATAATGGAATAGTCAATCCCTTCAGACATAGCTAGAGCTTCACCTGCAAGTGTGTTTCTGACAACTCTTTGAATCCTTTTGACTGTCATCAAGGTGGAGAAGACTGTTTACATGAAAACTCTTCCACTACATTGCAGCCACCTTGGTTCTTGGTTACTCCACAAGAAGAAACCATCTGAGTAGCCTTCCATTTTGGTGAATGAATTGAAAAGAGAAAGGACATTTTCATCATTCATACTTGCCTTCTGAACAAGCAGTTGTTCAGCACACAGGGCTTTTTTGTTTTTGCAGATTCGAGCTTGATTTGAACACAGTCTCTAGAGGATTGGACACGTCAGCATCACGTGGCGAGGAGTAGGAGGGCTAAAACTTAAAAATTGATCTGAAGATGCAGCAGATTTTCATTGAAGGAGCAGAAGCAAAGTTGTCAAAGTCCAGATGATCAGAATGACCTTACCCAGTTTTAGGTAAATGTTCTTGATTGCTTTTCCTGTCTCAGACCAGAAAGATTGTTGGTCAGAGCAGCTGCAGAAACTCTGGGAAGCTGTGTATAAAATGCTAATTGAACTTTAATCTCATTTTTTCCACTTGTAGATGTTTTCTCTTTGAGACTTGTTTGGAACTCTTCAATGCTCCAACCATGAAGGACTTGAACCCTCAATCTTCTGATCCGAAGTCAGACGCCCTTGTTCATTAGGCCACATGTCTGTCAGTGACCCCAAGTCCTACTGTATCTGGAGCACAGCGTCATCCACTGAAGAAGAAGAGGAGGAGCTTCTGCTAGAGGAGGAGCTTCTGCTAGAGGAGGAGCTTCTGCTGTACTGGAGCTCTGGCCAAACCCTGTGATGGACTGGCATCATCTCTATCAGCTGTTTCCAACATCACTGTTCATCTGAAGAATTCTGTGCACAATTCCTGTTGTATTTGAGTGGATGTCCCGATCCATCACGTGATCAGAAATCGGGGCCGATTACATAGTGATGACTCCATCGGTATCAGACGTTTCCTACCTTCATGAGTATCGGATATTTTTATTTTATAAGCTACCTCTAAATAAAATGTGTTGTTTTGAACTATGAAAATACAATTAAATGAGAATATAATTATATAATATTATGTTCAATTTTAGGTTGACTTGATTTATTGAAATTTTTGATATTTTATTTTTAAAATCATTTACAGTTGTTAAGCTGAGCATTGTGGTTTTGTAGTCGATGCTGTGTAATGTGTGTTTACCATGACAACACTAGATATATTTTATACGTCTCTAATGTTTAGACATTTTTGTGATTTGTAAACATTTCAATATGGTTTTAACATAAATCATTTCAGTTTATTTTTGTCTAGTCGTGTTGGGAAACACCAGTTTAGTGAAGGAAAGGTTTAGTAAAAATGTAATAACAAAGAGGTGGATAAAGAAACAGACTGGTGTTTGTGTTGTTGTGATTAATGTTTTCTAGTAGAGATTCAAAGTGTTTCTCTGTTCTTTTTAGTTCTCAGTGTTCTGTCTCAATCTTTCCTGTGAAGAATAAAGTGGACGTGAACATCAGTCAGAAGTGTGGAGTCTTTCCCACAGTGTGGCTTTCTGCTGTTTGTTGCTTCTCTGCAGGTTCCAAAGCTGGACTCCTCAAGTCCAGTTCTGACTGTTGAGATCAGGACTGATCTCTGATCTCAGAGTTCCATCAGGAGGTGTGAAGAAGACTGAAGTCAACAAACTGATTCTCTGTGCTTTTCTCATCAGTCTGAGTGCAGCAGTGAGGTTCAGCACAGCTCTGTTGGTCAAAAAGAATCCTCTGAAAAACTTGATTTAGCCAATTCAGACAAACAGACAGAAAAGCACAGCCCTGTAACGTATTCTCCTCCATAACATCAACAATGGAGTAGTACACCTCCTAGCTGCATGGTATATTGAATAAACATGAGACAGTTGGTGACAATCTCCCTCTTTTTTAATGAATAAAATAATAAACATGTTCTTTAACCTTCATTAAAACCAAATCAAGAAGCATTTTCAAAAGAGCAAAAAACCATCAGAGCTGATTGTGAACTTTCTTCCAGTTGAATGAACTGTCCAGTGACCATCCTGAAGAGACTGCAGCAACAAGGCGGTTGATGCTCCTTTTTTACTGAGACTCTACAAGTTGTTCCTTTGTGTCTGACCAGAACACTTGTTGAACCTTTTCCAGTTTGGATCAGTTCTTTGACAGAACCAAGTTTATAATGCCAGTATTTTCTCTGCAACAAACTTTGTGGATTGAGTGCATCAACAAGTGAATAGTTGTCAGGTTATTGGTACAGGGTAACTAGCACTACCAGCACTGAGTTCTGAGAGGAATGTTGAAAGAATAATGGAATAGTCAATCCCTTCAGACATAGCTAGAGCTTCACCTGCAAGTGTGTTTCTGACAACTCTTTGAATCCTTTTGACTGTCATCAAGGTGGAGAAGACTGTTTACATGAAAACTCTTCCACTACATTGCAGCCACCTTGGTTCTTGGTTACTCCACAAGAAGAAACCATCTGAGTAGCCTCCATTGTTGTGAATGAATTGAAAAGAGAAAGGGACATTTTCATCATTCATACTTTGCCTTCTGAACAAGCAGTTGTTCAGCACACAGGTGCTTTTTTTTTTTGCAGATTCGAGCTTGATTTGAACACAGGTCTCTAGAGGAGTTTGGACACGTCAGCATCACGGTGGCGAGGAGTAGGAGGAGCTAAAACTTAAAATTGGATCTGAAGATGCAGCAGGAGGTTTTTCATTGAAGGAGAGCAGAAGGCAAAGTTGTCAAAGTCCAGATGATCAGAATGACCTTGACCCAGTTTTAGGTAAATGTTCTTGATTGCTTTTCCTGTCTCAGAGCCAGAAAGATTGTTGGTCAGAGCAGCTGCAGAGAACTCTGGGAAAAGCTGTGTATAAAATGCTAACTGAACTTTAATCTCAGTTTTTTTCCACTTGTAGATGTTTTCTCTTTGAGACTTGTTTGGAACTCTTCAATGCCTCCAACCATGAAGGGACTTGAACCCTCAATCTTCTGATCCGAAGTCAGACGCCTTGTCCATTAGGCCACATGGTCTGTCAGTAGCCTCAAGTCCAACTGTATCTGGAGCACAGCGTCATCCACTGAAGAAGAAGAGGAGGAGCTTCTGCTAGAGGAGGAGCTTCTGCTGTACTGGAGCTCTGGGCCAAACCCTGTGATGGACTGGCATCATCTCTATCAGGCTGTTTCCAACATCACTGTTTCATCTGAAGAATTCCTGTGCACATTCCTGTTTGTATTATGAGTGGGGATGTCCCGATCCCATCACGTGATCAGAAATCGGGGCCGATTACATAGTGGATGACTCCATCGGTATCAGACTTTTTCCTACCATCAGTATCGGATATTTTTATTTTATAGCTACCTCTAAATAGAAATGTGTTGTTTTGAACTATGAAAATACAATTAAATGAGAATATATATATATGTTCAGTTTTTTAGGTTGACTTGATTTTTATTGATATATTTTTGTATTTTATTAAATCATTTACAGTTGTTAAGCTGAGCATTGTGGTTGTAGTTGATGCTGTGTAAATGTGTGTTACCATGACAACACTAGATATATTTTATACGTCTCTAATGTTTAGACATTTTTGTGATTTGTAAACATTTCAATATGGTTTTAAACATAAATCATTTCAGTTTATATTTTGTCTAGTCGTGTTGGGAAACACCAGTTTAGTGAAGGAAAGGTTTAGTAAAAATGTAATAACAAAGAGGTGGATAAAGAAACAGACTGGTGTTTGTGTTGTTGTGATTAATGTTTTCTAGTAGAGATTCAAAGTGTTTCTCTGTTCTTTTTAGTTCTCAGTGTTCTGTCTCAATCTTTCCTGTGAAGAATAAAGTGGACGTGAACATCAGTCAGAAGTGTGGAGTCTTTCCCACAGTGTGGCTTTCTGCTGTTTGTTGCTTCTCTGCAGGTTCCAAAGCTGGACTCCTCAAGTCCAGTTCTGACTGTTGAGATCAGGACTGAGCTCAGATCTCAGAGTTCCATCAGGAGGTGTGAAGAAGACTGAAGTCAACAAACTGATTCTCTGTGCTTTTCTCATCAGTCTGAGTGCAGCAGTGAGGTTCAGCACAGCTCTGTTGGTCAAAAGAATCCTCTGAAAAACTTGATTTAGCCAATTCAGACAAACAGACAGAAAAGCACAGCCCTGTAACGTATTCTCCTCCATAACATCAACAATGGAGTAGTACACCTCCTAGCTGCATGGTATATTGAATAAACATGAGACAGTTGGTGACAATCTCCCTCTTTTTTAATGAATAAAATAATAAACATGTTCTTTAACCTTCATTAAAACCAAATCAAGAAGCATTTTCAAAAGAGCAAAAAACCATCAGAGCTGATTGTGAACTTTCTTCCAGTTGAATGAACTGTCCAGTGACCATCCTGAAGAGACTCAGCAACAAGGCGGTTGATGCTCCTTTTTTACTGAGACTCTACAAGTTGTTCCTTTGTGTCTGACCAGAACACTTGTTGAACCTTTTCCAGTTTGGATCAGTTCTTTGACAGAACCAAGTTTATAATGCCAGTATTTTCTCTGCAACAAACTTTGTGGATTGAGTGCATCAACAAGTGAATAGTTGTCAGGTTATTGGTACAGGGTAACTAGCACTACCAGCACTGAGTTCTGAGAGGAATGTTGAAAGAATAATGGAATAGTCAATCCCTTCAGACATAGCTAGAGCTTCACCTGCAAGTGTGTTTCTGACAACTCTTTGAATCCTTTTGACTGTCATCAAGGTGGAGAAGACTGTTTACATGAAAACTCTTCCACTACATTGCAGCCACCTTGGTTCTTGGTTACTCCACAAGAAGAAACCATCTGAGTAGCCTCCATTGTTGTGAATGAATTGAAAAAGAAAGGGACATTTTTATCATTCATACTTTGCCTTCTGAACAAGCAGTTGTTCAGCACACAGGTGCTTTTTTTTTTGCAGATTCGAGCTTGATTTGAACACAGGTCTCTAGAGGAGTTTGGACACGTCAGCATCACGGTGGCGAGGAGTAGGAGGAGCTAAAACTTAAAAATTGGATCTGAAGATGCAGCAGGAGGTTTTTCATTGAAGGAGAGCAGAAGGCAAAGTTGTCAAAGTCCAGATGATCAGAATGACCTTGACCCAGTTTTAGGTAAATGTTCTTGATTGCTTTTCCTGTCTCAGAGCCAGAAAGATTGTTGGTCAGAGCAGCTGCAGAGAACTCTGGGAAAAGCTGTGTATAAAATGCTAACTGAACTTTAATCTCAGTTTTTTCCACTTGTAGATGTTTTCTCTTTGAGACTTGTTTGGAACTCTTCAATGCCTCCAACCATGAAGGGACTTGAACCCTCAATCTTCTGATCCGAAGTCAGACGCCTTGTCCATTAGGCCACATGGTCTGTCAGTGACCTCAAGTCCTACTGTATCTGGAGCACAGCGTCATCCACTGAAGAAGAAGAGGAGGAGCTTCTGCTAGAGGAGGAGCTTCTGCTAGAGGAGGAGCTTCTGCTGTACTGGAGCTCTGGGCCAAACCCTGTGATGGACTGGCATCATCTCTATCAGGCTGTTTCCAACATCACTGTTTCATCTGAAGAATTCCTGTGCACATTCCTGTTTGTATTATGAGTGGGGATGTCCCGATCCCATCACGTGATCAGAAATCGGGGCCGATTACATAGTGGATGACTCCATCGGTATCAGACGTTTTCCTACCATGAGTATCGGATATTTTTATTTTATAGCTACCTCTAAATAGAAATGTGTTGTTTTGAACTATGAAAATACAATTAAATGAGAATATATATATATATGTTCAGTTTTTTAGGTTGACTTGATTTTTATTGATATATTTTTGTATTTTATTAAATCATTTACAGTTGTTAAGCTGAGCATTGTGGTTGTAGTTCGATGCTGTGTAAATGTGTGTTACCATGACAACACTAGATATATTTTATACGTCTCTAATGTTTAGACATTTTTGTGATTTGTAAACATTTCAATATGGTTTTAAACATAAATCATTCCAGTTTATATTTTGTCTAGTCGTGTTGGGAAACACCAGTTTAGTGAAGGAAAGGTTTAGTAAAAATGTATTAACAAAGAGGTGGATAAAGAAACAGACCTGTGTTTGTGTTGTTGTGATTAATTTTCTAGTAGAGATTCAAAGTGTTTCTCTGTTCTTTTTAGTTCTCAGTGTTCTGTCTCAATCTTTCCTGTGAAGAATAAAGTGGACGTGAACATCAGTCAGAAGTGTGGAGTCTTTCCCACAGTGTGGCTTTCTGCTGTTTGTTGCTTCTCTGCAGGTTCCAAAGCTGGACTCCTCAAGTCCAGTTCTGACTGTTGAGATCAGGACTGAGCTCAGATCTCAGAGTTCCATCAGGAGGTGTGAAGAAGACTGAAGTCAACAAACTGATTCTCTGTGCTTTTCTCATCAGTCTGAGTGCAGCAGTGAGGTTCAGCACAGCTCTGTTGGTCAAAAAGAATCCTCTGAAAAACTTGATTTAGCCAATTCAGACAAACAGACAGAAAAGCACAGCCCTGTAACGTATTCTCCTCCATAACATCAACAATGGAGTAGTACACCTCCTAGCTGCATGGTATATTGAATAAACATGAGACAGTTGGTGACAATCTCCCTCTTTTTTAATGAATAAAATAATAAACATGTTCTTTAACCTTCATTAAAACCAAATCAAGAAGCATTTTCAAAAGAGCAAAAAACCATCAGAGCTGATTGTGAACTTTCTTCCAGTTGAATGAACTGTCCAGTGACCATCATGAAGAGACTTCAGCAACAAGGCGGTTGATGCTCCTTTTTTACTGAGACTCTACAAGTTGTTCCTTTGTGTCTGACCAGAACACTTGTTGAACCTTTTCCAGTTTGGATCAGTTCTTTGACAGAACCAAGTTTATAATGCCAGTATTTTCTCTGCAACAAACTTTGTGGATTGAGTGCATCAAAAAGTGAATAGTTGTCAGGTTATTGGTACAGGGTAACTAGCACTACCAGCACTGAGTTCTGAGAGGAATGTTGAAAGAATAATGGAATAGTCAATCCCTTCAGACATAGCTAGAGCTTCACCTGCAAGTGTGTTTCTGACAACTCTTTGAATCCTTTTGACTGTCATCAAGGTGGAGAAGACTGTTTACATGAAAACTCTTCCACTACATTGCAGCCACCTTGGTTCTTGGTTACTCCACAAGAAGAAACCATCTGAGTAGCCTCCATTGTTGTGAATGAATTGAAAAGAGAAAGGGACATTTTTATCATTCATACTTTGCCTTCTGAACAAGCAGTTGTTCAGCACACAGGTGCTTTTTTGTTTTTTGCAGATTCGAGCTTGATTTGAACACAGGTCTCTAGAGGAGTTTGGACACGTCAGCATCACGGTGGCGAGGAGTAGGAGGAGCTAAAACTTAAAAATTGGATCTGAAGATGCAGCAGGAGGTTTTTCATTGAAGGAGAGCAGAAGGCAAAGTTGTCAAAGTCCAGATGATCAGAATGACCTTGACCCAGTTTTAGGTAAATGTTCTTGATTGCTTTTCCTGTCTCAGAGCCAGAAAGATTGTTGGTCAGAGCAGCTGCAGAGAACTCTGGGAAAAGCTGTGTATAAAATGCTAATTGAACTTTAATCTCAGTTTTTTCCACTTGTAGATGTTTTCTCTTTGAGACTTGTTTGGAACTCTTCAATGCCTCCAACCATGAAGGGACTTGAACCCTCAATCTTCTGATCCGAAGTCAGACGCCTTGTCCATTAGGCCACATGGTCTGTCAGTGACCTCAAGTCCAACTGTATCTGGAGCACAGCGTCATCCACTGAAGAAGAAGAGGAGGAGCTTCTGCTAGAGGAGGAGCTTCTGCTAGAGGAGGAGCTTCTGCTGTACTGGAGCTCTGGGCCAAACCCTGTGATGGACTGGCATCATCTCTATCAGGCTGTTTCCAACATCACTGTTTCATCTGAAGAATTCCTGTGCACATTCCTGTTTGTATTATGAGTGGGGATGTCCCGATCCCATCACGTGATCAGAAATCGGGGCCGATTACATAGTGGATGACTCCATCGGTATCAGACGTTTTCCTACCATGAGTATCGGATATTTTTATTTTATAGCTACCTCTAAATAGAAATGTGTTGTTTTGAACTATGAAAATACAATTAAATGAGAATATATATATATATATGTTCAGTTTTTTAGGTTGACTTGATTTTTATTGATATATTTTTGTATTTTATTAAATCATTTACAGTTGTTAAGCTGAGCATTGTGGTTGTAGTCGATGCTGTGTAAATGTGTGTTACCATGACAACACTAGATATATTTTATACGTCTCTAATGTTTAGACATTTTTGTGATTTGTAAACATTTCAATATGGTTTTAAACATAAATCATTTCAGTTTATATTTTGTCTAGTCGTGTTGGGAAACACCAGTTTAGTGAAGGAAAGGTTTAGTAAAAATGTAATAACAAAGAGGTGAGATAAAGAAACAGACTGGTGTTTGTGTTGTTGTGATTAATGTTTTCTAGTAGAGATTCAAAGTGTTTCTCTGTTCTTTTTAGTTCTCAGTGTTCTGTCTCAATCTTTCCTGTGAAGAATAAAGTGGACGTGAACATCAGTCAGAAGTGTGGAGTCTTTCCCACAGTGTGGCTTTCTGCTGTTTGTTGCTTCTCTGCAGGTTCCAAAGCTGGACTCCTCAAGTCCAGTTCTGACTGTTGAGATCAGGACTGAGCTCAGATCTCAGAGTTCCATCAGGAGGTGTGAAGAAGACTGAAGTCAACAAACTGATTCTCTGTGCTTTTCTCATCAGTCTGAGTGCAGCAGTGAGGTTCAGCACAGCTCTGTTGGTCAAAAAGAATCCTCTGAAAAACTTGATTTAGCCAATTCAGACAAACAGACAGAAAAGCACAGCCCTGTAACGTATTCTCCTCCATAACATCAACAATGGAGTAGTACACCTCCTAGCTGCATGGTATATTGAATAAACATGAGACAGTTGGTGACAATCTCCCTCTTTTTTAAATGATAATATAAACATGTCTTTAACCTTCATTAAAACGCAAATCAAGAAGCATTTTCAAAAGAGCAAAAAACCATCAGAGCTGATTGTGACTTTCTTCCAGTTGAATGAACTGTCCAGTGACCACATGAAGAGACTTCAGCAACAAGGCGGTTGATGCTCCTTTTTACTGAGACTCTACAAGTTGTTCCTTTGTGTCTGACCAGAACACTTGTTGACCTTTTCCAGTTTGGATCAGTTCTTTGACAGAACCAAGTTTATAATGCCAGTATTTTCTCTGCAACAAACTTTGTGGATTGAGTGCATCAAAAGTGAATAGTTGTCAGGTATTGGTAAAGGTAACTAGCACTACCAGCACTGTGAGTTCTGAGAGGAATGTTGAAAGAATAATGGAATAGTCAATCCCTTCAGACATAGCTAGAGCTTCACCTGCAAGTGTGTTTCTGACAACTCTTTGAATCCTTTTGACTGTCATCAAGGTGGAGAAGACTGTTTACATGAAAACTCTTCCACTACATTGCAGCCACCTTGGTTCTTTGTTACTCCACAAGAAGAAAATTTCTGAAGTAGCTCCATTGTTGTGAATGAATTGAAAAGAGAAAGGGACATTTTTATCATTCATACTTTGCCTTCTGAACAAGCAGTTGTTCAGCACACAGGTGCTTTTTTGTGTTGCAGATTCGAGCTTGATTTGAACACAGGTCTCTAGAGGAGTTTGGACACGTCAGCATCACACGGTGGCGAGGAGTAGGAGGAGCTAAAAACTTAAAAATTGGATCTGAAGATGCAGCAGGAGGTTTTTCATTGAAGGAGAGCAGAAGGCAAAGTTGTCAAAGTCCAGATGATCAGAATGACCTTGACCCAGTTTTAGGTAAATGTTCTTGATTGCTTTTCCTGTCTCAGAGCCAGAAAGATTGTCGGTCACAGCAGCTGCAGAGAACTCTGGGAAAAGCTGTGTATAAAATGCTAACTGAACTTTAATCTCAGTTTTTTCCACTTGTAGAGGTTTTCTCTTTGAGACTTTTTTGGAAGTCTTCAATGCCTCCAACCATGAAGGGACTTGAACCCTCAATCTTCTGATCCGAAGTCAGACGCCTTGTCCATTAGGCCACATGGTCTGTCAGTGACCTCAAGTCCTACTGTATCTGGAGCACAGCGTCATCCACTGAAGAAGAAGAGGAGGAGCTTCTGCTAGAGGAGGAGCTTCTGCTAGAGGAGGAGCTTCTGCTGTACTGGAGCTCTGGGCCAAACCCTGTGATGGACTGGCATCATCTCTATCAGGCTGTTTCCAACATCACTGTTTCATCTGAAGAATTCCTGTGCACATTCCTGTTTGTATTATGAGTGGGGATGTCCCGATCCCATCACGTGATCAGAAATCGGGGCCGATTACATAGTGGATGACTCCATCGGTATCAGACGTTTTCCTTCCATGAGTATCGGATATTTTTATTTTATAGCTACCTCTAAATAGAAATGTGTTGTTTTGAATTATGAAAATACAATTAAATGAGAATATATATATAATATGTTCAGTTTTTTAGGTTGACTTGATTTTTATTGATATATTTTTGTATTTTATTAAATCATTTACAGTTGTTAAGCTGAGCATTGTGGTTGTAGTCGATGCTGTGTAAATGTGTGTTACCATGACAACACTAGATATATTTTATACGTCTCTAATGTTTAGACATTTTTGTGATTTGTAAACATTTTAATATGGTTTTAAACATAAATCATTTCAGTTTATATTTTGTCTAGTCGTGTTGGGAAACACCAGTTTAGTGAAGGAAAGGTTTAGTAAAAATGTAATAACAAAGAGGTGAGATAAAGAAACAGACCGGTGTTTGTGTTGTTGTGATTAATGTTTTCTAGTAGAGATTCAAAGTGTTTCTCTGTTCTTTTTAGTTCTCAGTGTTCTGTCTCAATCTTTCCTGTGAAGAATAAAGTGGACGTGAACAATCAGTCAGAAGTGTGGAGTCTTTCCCACAGTGTGGCTTTCTGCTGTTTGTTGCTTCTCTGCAGGTTCCAAAGCTGGACTCCTCAAGTCCAGTTCTGACTGTTGAGATCAGGACTGAGCTCAGATCTCAGAGTTCCATCAGGAGGTGTGAAGAAGGCTGAAGTCAACAAACTGATTCTCTGTGCTTTTCTCATCAGTCTGAGTGCAGCAGTGAGGTTCAGCACAGCTCTGTTGGTCAAAAAGAATCCTCTGAAAAACTTGATTTAGCCAATTCAGACAAACAGACAGAAAAGCACAGCCCTGTAACGTATTCTCCTCCATTACATCAACAATGGAGTAGTACACCTCCTAGCTGCATGGTATATTGAATAAACATGAGACAGTTGGTGACAATCTCCCTCTTTTTTAATGAATAAAATAATAAACATGTTCTTTAACCTTCATTAAAACCAAATCAAGAAGCATTTTCAAAAGAGCAAAAAACCATCAGAGCTGATTGTGAACTTTCTTCCAGTTGAATGAACTGTCCAGTGACCATCCTGAAGAGACTTCAGCAACAAGGCGGTTGATGCTCCTTTTTTACTGAGACTCTACAAGTTGTTCCTTTGTGTCTGACCAGAACACTTGTTGAACCTTTTCCAGTTTGGATCAGTTCTTTGACAGAACCAAGTTTATAATGCCAGTATTTTCTCTGCAACAAACTTTGTGGATTGAGTGCATCAACAAGTGAATAGTTGTCAGGTTATTGGTACAGGGTAACTAGCACTACCAGCACTGAGTTCTGAGAGGAATGTTGAAAGAATAATGGAATAGTCAATCCCTTCAGACATAGCTAGAGCTTCACCTGCAAGTGTGTTTCTGACAACTCTTTGAATCCTTTTGACTGTCATCAAGGTGGAGAAGACTGTTTACATGAAAACTCTTCCACTACATTGCAGCCACCTTGGTTCTTGGTTACTCCACAAGAAGAAACCATCTGAGTAGCCTCCATTGTTGTGAATGAATTGAAAAGAGAAAGGGACATTTTTATCATTCATACTTTGCCTTCTGAACAAGCAGTTGTTCAGCACACAGGTGCTTTTTTGTGTTGCAGATTCGAGCTTGATTTGAACACAGGTCTCTAGAGGAGTTTGGACACGTCAGCATCACGGTGGCGAGGAGTAGGAGGAGCTAAAACTTAAAAATTGGATCTGAAGATGCAGCAGGAGGTTTTTCATTGAAGGAGAGCAGAAGGCAAAGTTGTCAAAGTCCAGATGATCAGAATGACCTTGACCCAGTTTTAGGTAAATGTTCTTGATTGCTTTTCCTGTCTCAGAGCCAGAAAGATTGTTGGTCAGAGCAGCTGCAGAGAACTCTGGGAAAAGCTGTGTATAAAATGCTAATTGAACTTTAATCTCAGTTTTTTCCACTTGTAGATGTTTTCTCTTTGAGACTTGTTTGGAACTCTTCAATGCCTCCAACCATGAAGGGACTTGAACCCTCAATCTTCTGATCCGAAGTCAGACGCCTTGTCCATTAGGCCACATGGTCTGTCAGTAGCCTCAAGTCCAACTGTATCTGGAGCACAGCGTCATCCACTGAAGAAGAAGAGGAGGAGCTTTCTGCTAAGAGGAGGAGCTTCTGCCTGTACTGGAGCTCTGCGGCCAAACCCTGTGATGGACTTGCATCATCTCTATCAGGCTGTTTCCAACATCACTGTCATCTGAAGAATTCCTGTGCACATCCTGTTTGTTATTATGAGTGGGGATGTCCCCGCATCCCATCACGTGAATCAGAAATCGGGGCCGATTACATAGTGGATGACTCCATCGGTATCAGACGTTTTCCTTCCATGGTATCTGAGATTTTTATTTTATAGCTACCTCTAAATAGAAATGTGTTGTTTTGAACTATGAAAATACAATTAAATGAGAATATATATATATATGTTCAGTTTTTTCTGTTGACTTGATTTATATTAGTAGATTTTTGTATTTTATTAAATCATTTACAGTTGTTAAGCTGAGCATTGTGTTGTAGTTGATACTGTGTAAATGTGTGTTACCATGACAACACTAGAAATATTTTATATGTCTCTAATGTTTAGACTTTATTGTGATTTGTAAACATTTCAATATGGTTTTAAACAAATCATTTCCAGTTTATATTTGTCTAGTCGTGTTGAGAAACACCAGTTTAGTGAAGGAAAGGTTTAGTAAAAATGTATTAACAAAGAGGTGGATAAAGAAACAGACTGGTGTTTGTGTTGTTGTGATTAATGTTTTCTAGTAGAGATTCAAAGTGTTTCTCTGTTCTTTTTAGTTCTCAGTGTTCTGTCTCAATCTTTCCTGTGAAGAATAAAGTGGACGTGAACATCAGTCAGAAAGTGTGGAGTCTTTCCCACAGTATGGCTTTCTGCTGTTTGTGCTTCTCTGCAGGTTCCAAAGCTGGACTCCTCAAGTCCAGTTCTGACTGTTGAGATCAGGACTGATCTCTGATCTCAGAGTTCCATCAGGAGGTGTGAAGAAGACTGAAGTCAACAAACTGATTCTCTGTGCTTTTCTCATCAGTCTGAGTGCAGCAGTGAGGTTCAGCACAGCTCTGTTTGGTCAAAAAGAATCCTCTGAAAAAACTTGATTTAGCCAATTCAGACAAACAGACAGAAAAGCACAGCCTGTAACGTATTCTCCTCCATAACATCAACAATGGAGTAGTACACCTCCTAGCTGCATGGCATATTGAATAAACATGAGACAGTTGGTGACAATCTCCCTCTTTTTTAATAAATAAAATAATGAACATGTTCTTTAACCTTCATTAAAACCAAATCAAGAAGCATTTTCAGAAGAACAAAAAAAAACCATCAGAGCTGATTGTGAACTTTCTTCCAGTTGAATGAACTGTCCAGTGACCATCATGAAGAGACTTCAGCAACAAGGCGGTTGATGCTCCTTTTTTACTGAGACTCTACAAGTTGTTCCTTTGTTTGGATCAGTTCTTTGACAGAACCAAGTTTATAATGCCAGTATTTTCTCTGCAACAGACTTTGTGGATTGAGTGCATCAACAAGTGAATAGTTGTCAGGTTATTGGTACAGGGTAACTAGCACTACCAGCACTGAGTTCTGAGAGGAATGTTGAAAGAATAATGGAATAGTCAATCCCTTCAGACATAGCTAGAGCTTCACCTGCAAGTGTGTTTCTGACAACTCTTTGAATCCTTTTGACTGTCATCAACATCATCTCGTAAGATGGCGCCGTTGTGTTTGGCCAGCCGTCAGACTCTGCTCTTTATACTGTTTTTAATTTTGTTTTTGTCGTTTATCGAAGTGACGCCACTACTTGTGTATGATCGCCTAACTCTTTTAAACATCCGTGGCTTTGTAAATGATCTGGAGACCTTTGCTCTGGGACAACAGTCAAAGACACTTCCACCCTTTCTGGCGTCTGTTCCACCCTACCTGGTGCGCTCCACCTGCGGTTTGCTCCTCGCCCGCCGCTGGCGACGCCGTGGCGGAGAAGCGGCGTTTCCTGCCGCTTGAGGGCTTTGTTAATTCCACCCCGCACCAATCCTGAAGGATTGAATCTGCTTGCACATCTCGACGGTCGCACCAGCTACGGATCTGTGGATTACTCCTACCGATGGCTACGGCCCGTCATTCCAGAGTCCGGACGCCCGCTCCTGTGCTACCGGCCTGCGAGGATCCGCAGACGGGGCCCCGCGCTGGAACCTCTCCGCCCGGTCCAGTCGTGCTTGCCAACAGTCTGATCGCGCTGCTGTCCGTGTCTCCCTGCTTGAACTCCAGATCGGTCCTTAACAAGGACTTTTATTCTGAATGACTATTTTACCGCCAACGATTTAAACCTCCTGTTGTTGACGGAAACGTGGATCAAACCAGGTGACGACAGCGCTTTTGCGGAGCTCCTCCCCCGGGCTGTTCGTTCTTCAGCACCCGCGCGCGCCCGTGGACGGGGGCGGCGGCCTGGCGTCTATTTTTAATTCAAGTTTAAAATGTCGCCTTCTCCCCACAAGCAATTACTCCTTTTTTGAACTGCAGTTATTTATAATATCCATGGAGGAACCTCTTCTCTGTGCCGTTATCTATCGACCTCCGAAATATAATAAGGACTTCATTCAGGAGTTCTCTGAGTTTTTAGCAGAATACCTACCAAAATATGATTATTTTCTAATATGTGGGAACTTTAATATGCATGTGTGTTGCTCTGCAGACCAATGGGCGAATGACTTTAAGAGGCTTTTGGAAACTTTTAATTTCACTCAGTTGATTGAAAAGCCTACACACATTCAGGGGCACACACTGGACCTGGTTCTATCTTCTGGACTCACAATCCCACAAATTGAAATATCTGAGACAGCTATCTCAGATCATTTCCCCATAACCTTTGAAATAAAAGCCCCCTCCTCAATCAGCAAAGCCACGGTCCCATTCTGCTGGCGTCGGATCATCAAGTCCTCGACAACAGAAGAGTTCTCCTCTGCTTTCCAGGACTCCCAGTGGTTTTCTCTGAACGGCATGGTTTCCCCCCTCCATCCTGATAACATGCTGTCTTCATTTCATTCCACCTGCTCGGACATCCTGAACACTATTGCTCCACTTCAGAAGAGGTCGTGCAAACCAAGAGCCGATCCCTGGCTCAACGGCAACACCCGCTGCAGACAGGCTGAGAGGACTTGGAAGAAGAACAAACTGCACGTCTCCCTCGAGATTCTACGGGACTCCTTGGCTGATTATCAAAACTGTGTCAGAGAGGCAAAGCACAGTACTTTTCGGACTTCATCACACCGACAATCATCGTCCTAAAGTGCTGTTCACTGCGATAAATTCCCTTGTAACCCACAGCCCTCAACCATCACAGACGCCTCTACAGCCACCTGTGAGAATTTTCTTAATTTCTATTTGATAAAGTTCATTCTGTCAGACAAATCATTACTCCAGATGTCAGCAGAGACTTTTCAATAGTACCTGTTGTTTCTGATGTGCTTGATCATTTTGAGTTGATTTTCTCTTCCTGCTCTTTCTGAAACTGTCAAATCAAAACCCACAAACTGCAGTTTGATGTGATCCCTGCTAAATTCTGAAGGAAGCATTTGACATTGTAGGGCCTGGTCTTCTGAACTTTATCAACACTCTCCTTAAGCCTCTGGAGTGGTTCCGTCTGCTTTTAAACATGCTGAGGTTAAGCCTCTTCTTAAAAAACCTCATCTGGACACCTCTGTTTTTATCTAATTTTAGGCCTGTTTTCTCATTTGTCTTTCTTATCTAAGTTATTAGAAAAAGTTGTTTTTAAGCAGCTTCAGTCCTTTTTAGAACACCATTATTTTTTGAGAAGTTTCAGTCAGGTTTTTAGATCTCGGCACAGCACTGAGTCCGCCCTTCTGAAGGTCCATAATGACATTGCAGTGTCTGTTGATGCCAAGCAGCCTGTGGTTCTGGTGCTATTGGACCTCAACAGCAGCCTTTGACACGGTGGACCCAACAGTCCTCCTGTCTCGACTAGAACATCACATTGGCATTCACGGCGCTGCACTTGGCTGGTGTTAAGTCCTATTTAACAGGGAGAAGCTTTTCTGTTAAAATTGGGTGAGGCCTCCTCCTCTGTGGCTCCCTCCTCCTTGTGGGGTACCTCAAGGCTCTATTCTTGGTCCCGCCCTTTTTTTCTTTATATCTGCTGCCTCTTGGTTCCATCATTGCACGGCACAATGTCTCATTTCACTGCTACGCTGATGATTGCAATATATTTGCCCCTCAGTGCAGGACAGAACACTTCACAAACCGTTTTTAACAGAATGCATCCAGGGATGTAAAACAGTGGTGCTGAGCCCAGAAATTTTCTATAATATTTAAACGAGTCAAAAGACGGAGAGCATTGTGTTCGGTGACACCTCTACAGCTGACCACACCACTGTTAGGAATCTGGGAGTGATCTTTGACAGCTGTTTTAAATTTGACAAACAGATTGACAATGTTGTCAAAATGAGTTTTTATCACCTGCGTCTTTTTAGATAAAGCCAAACCTTCCCTGAGCCGCAGTGATTTAGAAACAGCCGTCCACGCCCATGATCACGTCCCGCATAGATTATTGTAACTCCCTGTACTTTGGTGTCACTCAGCGATCACTTAACCGTCTCCAGTTAGTTCAGAATGCAGCAAGCAAGACTATTAACTGGAACATCCAGAAGAGAACACATCACTCCGGTTCTCAAGGCTCTTCACTGGCTCCCTGTTCATTTTAGAATTCAATTTAAACTTTTACTGTTTGTTTTTAAGGCTCTTCATGGTCTCGCCCCTGTTTATTTAACTGAGCTTTTAAACGTCCGGTAGCCATTCCAGAGCTTTAAGGTCTGCGCCAGTCAGTTTCTGCTTGAGGTGCCCAGGTCGCGACAGAAACGCTGGGGTGACCGTGCATGCTTTCTCTGTTGCGCCCTCAGCTATGCAATAGTCTCCCAGCAGAACTGCGCATGATGACGGACTTAACAGTTTTAAATGTTATTTAAAAACAACCTTTTTAGAATGGCTTTTAATGCTCAGTAGTTTGGTGGCATTTATATTTATTCTATTTTTTTTTTTTATTGTTTTCGTATTTGATGTTTTATATATTTTACTGCAGACTGCTTTTGTAATTTTATGTTGTTTTTATTTATTTTTTAATTTGTCTAATTTTTAAACTCTCTTCCTTCTTTAAATGTGAAGCACTTTGGCCTGCTATAAGCAGTTGTAAAGTGCTATAGAAATAAAGTTTCATTTCATTTCAGTTTCATCAAGGTGGAGAAGACTGTTTACATGAAAACTCTTCCACTACATTGCAGCCACCTTGGTTCTCGGTTACTCCACAAGAAAAAACATCTGAGTAGCCTCCATTGTTGTGAATGAATTGAATAAAGAAAGGGACATTTTCATCATTCATACTTTGCCTTCTGAACAAGCAGTTGTTCAGCACACAGGTGCTTTTTTGTGTTGCAGATTCGAGCTTGATTTGAACACAGGTCTCTAGAGGAGTTTGGACACGTCAGCACATCACGGTGGCGGGGAGGAAGCTAGAGAGCTTAAGATCTGGATCTGAAGATCTGCAGCAGGAGGTTTTTCATTGAAGGAGAGCAGAAGGCAAAGTTGTCAAAGTCCAGATGATCAAAATGACCTTGACCCAGTTTTAGGTAAATGTTCTTGATTGCTTTTTCCTGTGTCAGAGCCAGAAAGATTGTTGGTCAGAGCAGCTGCAGAGAACTCTGGGAAAAGCCGGTATAAAATGATAATCGAACTTTTATCTCAATTTTTTTCCACTTGTAGAGTTTTCTCTTCTTTGAGACTTGTTTGGTGACTCTTCAATGCCTCCAACCCATGAAGGGACTTGAACCCTCAATCTTCTGATCCGACAGAGCCCAGTCCATTATGGCCATTGTCCAATCTACTCAAGTCCAGCGGTATCTGGAGCAAGCATCATCTCCCACTGAAGAGAAGAGGAGCACTTGGCTGGTACTGAGAACTGGACTCAAGGACCCTGTGATGGGACTGGCATCATCTCTATTCCAGCTGCTGTTTCCATCATCACTGTTTCATCTCAAATCCCTGTGCAGATTCCTGTTTGTATTATGAGTGGGGATGTCCCGATCCCATCACGTGATCAGAAATCGGGGCCGATTGCATAGTGGATGACTCCATCGGTCTCAGAGTTTTTCCTACCATCAGTATGGGATATTTTTATTTTATATCTACCTCTAAATAGAAATGTGTTGTTTTGAAATTATGAAAATATAATTAAATTGTAAATATATAATGTTTTCTCTCTAATTTTTTCTGTTAGACTTTATTGTATATTTGTAGATTTTGTACTTTTTTTATACATGACAGTTGTGTTGTGTTGGTGTTGCTGCGTAAATGTTTGTTCCGTGATTTATACGTCTCTAATATTTAGACTTTTTTGTGACTTTTATTTTTGTAACTTTTCTCATAAATCATTCAAATTCATTCCAGTTTATATTTTGTTGAGTCGTGTTGAGAAACACCAGTTTAGTGAAGGAAAGTTTAGTAAAAATGTATTAACAAAGAGGTGGATAAAGAAACAGACTGGTGTTTGTGTTGTTGTGATTCCTGTTTTCTAGTAGAGATTCAAAGTGTTTCTCTGTTCTTTTTAGTTCTCAGTGTTCTGTCTCAATCTTTCCTGTGAAGAATAAAATGGACGTGAACATCAGTCAGAAGTGTGGAGTCTTTCCCACAGTGTGGCTTTCTGCTGTTTGTTGCTTCTCTGCAGGTTCCAAAGCTGGACTCCTCAAGTCCAGTTCTGACTGCTGAACTCATCTGAGTTAACATTTCTACATCAACTACTGTCACCAATCAGGAGCGAGTTATTTGGAAGGCCACACCCCTTCCTCTGAAGGAGAATCTGTTAAACATTTTGAATGTTTTTGCTTTAAAGAAAGGTTTGCGGTCATCAAAGACTTGTAGTCTGTTAAAATAACATTACATTTCTGTCAAGTTATCAAACCTGACAAAAGACAAGACTTTCAATTATTATGTGTTTTGTTTTTGCAAGAGAATATTCCTGAACTAAAACTTTCAACACAAAGGGAATAACAGTTTTCATACATACAACTTTTTTATTAGACAAATGTTTAGCTGGTAGAAATCCAATATGACTGATAGACTTTGGATTTTATTACCAGTCATAACTAAAAATGTTCCAATCACTGGATTGAAGACAGCAACCATGAGCTAATTGTTCTTCACTGAAGTGGAGATCAGTTTAGTACATGTTCTTTACATTTTCTAATCATGGATGTTTTTTTTGCAATCATATTGTG
This sequence comes from Oryzias javanicus, assembly GCA_003999625.1. NCBI lineage: Eukaryota > Metazoa > Chordata > Actinopteri > Beloniformes > Adrianichthyidae > Oryzias > Oryzias javanicus. Next base: position 5,671,422 of record CM012438.1, read on the forward strand.
GGAAAACAATATAATGGACATTTTTATTTATATTTTGAAAGATATCATTTAGAAGCCCCCTTTGAGGGATCGAGCGGCCAAGGAGGACAACAAAAGATTCATCCCAAAAATGAAAAATTGTATTTTTCTCAAAAAGATAGATAATCTACAAACAGGGCCCTTAAAAGAGGTCGACAAAACAGAATTAACTTAGGCAATAAACTTAACTTTAACTTAACCAACTGATCAGACCAAGTAATAGAAATGAACTGACACAACAGGGGAACATATATAGTGGGTGATCAAACCACTTGACAAACATGGGGGAACTAAACATTTAACAAAGACAACACAAAAGACTAAACACAAAAATACTGGTCTTTCAGAAGAAAAAGCAAGCAAAAGAAAAGTACACAAAAAAGGATTTACAAATTAACAGCAACTTTACAGACACAAAGTAAATTAGGATTAAATTAGTACGTTTCCCCCCTGGAGACTCCTGGAGGATTTAAAGGCTGTGATCGCTGCATTTTCTCCTTTGGCCCTCCAGCACCAGCTCCAGGAACAGATCCCCAGCCACACCCGCAGCAACCAGCATACACGCACTGGTGACTCAAAACAGGTGAAATTAGTTAAACAAGCCAATATGAGGAAATCAAAATATGTGTTCTACAAATTAACAGGAAATAAATACATAGTTTAACTCAAAGAAATGTTTGTGTTTACTTACAAATGAGTTTGAAATGTTAAATATATCAAATAAGGGAAATTAAATGAAGTGTGCGGTGAATTTTGTTGTAGGTGTGGCAGAGTATGCTGCCATCACCCCCCCCACACACACAATTGTTTTATTTTTGTTAGATAATGGTGTAAAGCACCTTTTTAAAACACCACTAGGGTTTGATCCAGAGCTCCAGTACAGCAGAAGCTCCTCCTCTAGCAGAAGTGCCTCCTCTTTTTCAGTAGATGATGCTGTTCTCTACATGCAGCTGAACTTAGCATCTCACAGACCATGTGGCCTTATGATCAAGGTGTCTGACGTATTAGGAGATTGAGGGTTCAAGTCCCTTCATGGAGGCAATGAAGAGTCTCATAAAGCCTCAATGAGAAAACATCTACTATTCTGATCAGACACAAAGGAACAACTTGTAGAGTCTCAGTAAAAAAGGAGCATCAACCGCCTTGTTGCTGAAGTCTCTTCATGATGGTCACTGGACAGTTCATTCAACTGGAAGAAATTTCACAATCAGCTCTGATGGTTTTTTTTGTTCTTCTGAAAATGATTCTTGATTTGATTTGTTTATTCAATATGTCTATCTGAATTGGCAGTGGCTAAATAAAGTTTTTTTAAAGGATTCTTTTTGACCAAGATTGAGACAGAACACTGAGAACTAAAAAGAACAAAGAAACACTTTGAATCTCTACTAGAAAACATTAATCACAACAACACAAACACCAGTCTGTTTCTTTATCCACCTCTTTGTTAATAAATTTTTACTAAACCATTCATTCACAAAACCTTTATTTGCTAACATGACTCAACAAAATATAAACTGAAATTATTTTACATTTAAAGAATAGTGAAATGTTCCCAGATCACAAAAAAGTTCAACATAAACTACAACTACAATGGTTAACATAATAACATCATAAAAAAAAAACTACTAATAAAAGCCAACTAACAAAAAGTTAATTTTTTTTTTTAATGTTTGTATAAATTTATTGATTACATTAGATTTGATAACTAAATGTGTGGGTATAATCAAAACAAACAAAATGAAAACCCATAACAAAAGCACTAATACAAACAGGAATGTATAGATGAACATATAAACAAAATAATTTGTAGAACAAGTATAACATTTTTGTCAAATAATTCAATAACTGAAACTCGTGACTATAGAATCATTACAAAATTGAAATTCATCAATCCTTTATTTTCAGCAATGTGATCATAGTGGCTTATAGATGATAAACCCCTAAAAATAATGTCTTAGAAAATGAGAATATCATCTCAAAATAATCCAAAAAGCATGTTTTCATCACACTTCAGATTTCAGAAAACTGTTCTTTTCTCTCCATCCAATAATCACTTGTGCCTCCTTTTCATTGAATGACTGCATCAATGTGGTATGGAGACCATCAGCCTGTGGCTCTGTGTTCATGTCATGAAAGCTCAGGTTGATTTGATAAATGACTTCAGGGGCCCGTTTCAAGAAGCAGGTTTTGTTGGAACTCTGAGTTCGCGAACTCCAAATTCAGCAGAACTCAGTTTTCGGTTTCAGAAAGAGAGATAACTCAAACCCGTGAAAGTGGGCGAAACCAAGCCCGTTTCAAGAAGCGGGTTAAGCTGAACTCAGAATCAATCACTATGGCAACTGAGTCTGTGAACGAAACCTGGTCTGGAGCAGGTTTTCTTCAGGAAACTTAGAGTTTCTCTGCGGTCTCCGCCCCTTTTTAAAGTGAAAGATGTTCAAATCTGAGTTCTTCATTAATATTTAGAGAACATTCACATTGGAGACGTCACGTTTCCACCAGTAGAAACCAAAATGACATGTCCATTCATAGAGGATCATGTAGAGAGGAGGCGGGATTAATCCAGAGGAAATGTTATTTATGTCTGGAGAGGATTTGAGGACACGAGTCGATTGATGCAGTTTCCCCGATTCATTTTTATTTGAGCGACCATTATAAATAGTGAGTTATTCCAGGGATTTGATATTAAAAATAAAGAGTTTTATTTTCATCATTTGAAGCTCTTAAAAATCGAAATAATTGAATCTCAAAACTGCTAAGGGCTTTGAACTAAAAAAAGAGAGAGATCACAGACTAATTTTAGCTCGGTTTATCACGACGTGCCTTGCGCTTCTGACATCCCAGGTTCAAATCCCGAGCCCGGCACAAAATCTTTTTATGTAATAAAAAACTACTTATCAGCTAAAATTTTTAAGTCTTGAGAATTACATTTAAATAAATGCTTATTTAATATATCTCAGGCAGCTACAGTGTTTTTTTTAGCGTGCGGTGATATCCGTGTGTGTATGGTGTGCGTGTGGGGGGGGGGGGGGTTGAGGAAAACGGTCATTCATGCGATACGAAGATGACTGGTTAAATTATTAACAGATCAAGAACCATTCCTTACTTTACAAGTGACATAATAACCTTCCTGATATTATTTATTCGTTATTTGAAATGATTCAAATGAAGACGTATGCATTAACTCTGCAGATGTTTTATCGCTGCAGCTGGGTTTCTTTTCTTGCTGAAAATCTTCTTATAGTTTCATATGCTTGTAAGAATTTATCAATTTCCGTCGCCGGAAGTGGCCACAAAACTCGGAAGTGTGTTCCCGTTGCCATGGTGAATCGTGCTGTCTTTGCTCCATTGATCAGGGCTTTTAATGGTCGCGACGCTCGCACCTGATTCTGGTTCCAACAACTTCAAGTTGATTGAATCAAACATTTTCAGCTGTTCTGAAACCGAAAACTCTAAGTTCGGGAATTTTGAGTCCAGTGACTCTAAGTTCAGGTTTCAACTCTAAATTTGCTGAACCTGCTTCTTGAAACGGGCCCCAGGTCATCTTCATTGTTGTGTCTGCTGTCTCATCTTCCTCTTCACAATTCATACATATTTTTATTGGGTTCAGGTCAGAGGAATTTGATAGTTGATCAAACACAGTAACTGATGTTTAGAGATATACAGATTTAGGTTCCTTTAGTAAAGTGAGAATGATCCAAGTATTACTGGAAATTAAAAGCAGAATCTCCACACAGGTTGTGTGTAGACAGTTGTGTAAAAGGGATTTGGAATTAATTGGCAGATTAGTGTAAGCCCTGTGGAGTTATAAACATATTTATTAACTTTTAACTTAATTTTTAATCTTCTTCTAAAACTTTTTCACACAAGTTCTCGTGAGTTTTAAAAATATTTGACAAAAACTTTTATCACATTTTTTTAAACAAAAAAGGCTCATCTCCTGTGTGAGTTATTGTATGTGTATGATATTTATTCACTGTAATTTAATTCTTAAAATTAATTCTTAATGATATCTTTTTCTAAATATTTTTGGAATTTTATTTCAACTTCATGAATTCTCATGTGTCTTCTGAGATGAGATTCTTGACTAAAACTATTATCACATTCCATGCAAAAAAAGGCTTTCTTCTTGTATGAGTTCTCATGTGTGTTTTGAGACTAGATATCTGACTAAAACTTTTGTCACATTCTTTGCACAAAAAAGGCTTCTCTCCTGTGTGAGTTCTCATGTGTGTTTTGAGAGAAAACAAACAAAACTTTTGTCACATTCTTTCCAAGAAAATGGCTTCTCTCCTGCGTGAGTTCTCATATGTGTTTTGAGACGATATCCACGAGTAAAACTTTTGTCACATTCTGTACACAGAAAAGGCTTCTCTCCTGTGTGAGTTCTCAAGTGTGTTTTGAGATAAGTTAAACAATTAAAGGTTCTGTGACATTCTTTACAATGAAAGGGCTTCTCTCCTGTATGAGTTCTCATGTGCGTTTTGAGATGAGTTACATCACTAAAACTTGCATTACAGTCTTTACATGAAAAAGGCTTCTCTCCTGAGTGAGTTCCCATGTGAGTTTTGACCTGTCGTTGTTCTCCATTTTTTTTTATCTGTGTGGGCCTGTGTCCCTTCTGTTCTTCTTTATTCTTTGGAGGTTCTGGTTCTTCTTTAATCTCTGGATGTTCTGGTTCCTCATTTTCCTCTTTAATCTGTAGAGGCTTTGGGTCCTCCTGCTCCTCTTTAAACTGTAGAGGTTCTGTTTCCTCCTGTTCCTCTTTAATCTGTAGAGGTTCTGGTTCCTCCTGCTCCTCTTTAATCTGTAGAGGTTCTGGTTCCTGCTGCTCCTCTTTAATCTGTAGAGGTTCTGGTTCCTGCTGCTCCTCTTTAATCTGTAGAGGTTCTGGTTCCTATTGTTCCTCTCTTAAATTCTGCTGGTTGTAAAGATTATCCTCTTCACTCGCATAATGGTGGGGTAGGACTGCAGGGACAAAGACAAAAAATGAGATCTTTTATACTTTAAAGAGTTTTGTGTATTGTCAAGCAACAAAAGAAAAATCCAAATCACCCTTTTCCCCTGGGCTTTAAATACATAAAAAACTAAGGATGTCCCGATCAGGCTTTTTTTGGTCCAGATAAGATTCAGAGTCATTGGATTCTGTGGATTTGCAGATACCGAGTCCCGATCCGACACTTTTGTAACATATTTAAAACATGAACAAATTGAATAAACAGATTTGTGTTGTCCCCCTGTTTTAGTATGAATTTGATGAGTGTTCATGACTAGCTCATATTATTATTAATTTTCATTTATTAGTTTTTTGTTTGTTTGTTTTTTAAGATTATGTGCCCCTTTTTTATGTTCTTAAGACATCAAACACATTTTTGGTTTTATTATCAGAATAGTTAATTTTCTGTACTTTTCTTTCTCTTTCAGATAAATAAAACAGGCATATCAAAGGACAGCTTGGGTCCTAAGGAGTTAAATCACTGCGCTAGCATGTAGCAGTTAGCAGCTGCTGTTTAGCTATTGTCAGCTGCACGAAGAGCTTAACATTAAAAAACAAAACTCTGTCTTTTTCTGTTGAAATGCCTTTAGAGGTTGTTGTTTAGAGCAGTGGTCCCCAACCTCTGCGGGGCTGCAGACCGGTCAACACGTGAAGATTTTACTATGGGGGGGGGGGGGTTTACTGTCATGCCAGGAGTGGTTAAAAACTAGTTCATTTTACCATTATAAGATCAATTAATTTAAAAATACATAAATAAATAGGAAGAAAGTGTAACACATACATCAACTACTCATGTTCAAAAAGAAACAAATCTGAATACTTTAAAGTTCCATGCAAAAGCTTTAAGTGAAACATTTTGAGAGGAAGACAGTTTTTACAAAACAAAACTTAAACTCGTGACTTTGATCGCCCCTCTACCTGCATGCGCTAAATTGCATGCGCCCCGCATCGCTCTCTGCACTGCTGCTGTTTTTTTTATCGTTTTTTTTTATCTAGGTATCTTTCTAAGGAGTGATACACAGACTTCCCCCCCGAAAACTTTCTCCAGATCCTCTGGGGGGACCCCAAGACAATATCATGCCAGCCGAGAGAAATAGTCTCTCCAGAGTGTCTTGGGTCTTCCCCGAGGCCTCCCCCCAGTGGGACATGCCAGGAACAACTCTCCAGGGAGGCGTCCAGGAGGCATCCAGACCAGATACCTTAGCCACCTCAACTGGCTCCTCTTGATGTGGAGGAGAAACAAATCTACTCTGAGTTACTCTAAGTCTATGGTTTCACCACCATAGCCCAGAACAACCTCCAAAGAAATTAAAGGTGAACTCCAAGGCCAAGGTACATCAGTGTCAGATTGCACCATTCGTCGTTGTTTGAGCCAAAGTGGACTTCATGGAGACGACCAAGGAGGACACCACTGCTGAAAAAAGTCATAAAAAAGCAAGACTGGAATTTGCAAAAATCCATGTTGACAAGCCACAAAGCTTCTGGGAGAATGTCCTTTGGACAGATGAGACCAAACTGGAGCTTTTTGGTAAGGCACATCAACTCTATGTTCATAGACTCAAAAACCAAGCATACGAAGAAAAAGAACACTGTCCCTACGGTGAAACATGGAGGAGGCTCAGTAATGTTTTGGGGCTGCTTTGCTGCATCTGGCACAGGGTGTCTTGAATGTGTGCAAGGTAGAATGAAATCTGAAGACTATCAAGGCATTCTGGAGAGAAATGTGCTGCCTAGTGTCAGAAAGCTTGGTCTCAGTCGCAGGTCATGGGTCTTCCAACAGGACAACGATCCAAAATACACAGCCAAAAACACCCAAGAATGGCTGAGAGAAAAGCGTTGGACTATTCTAAAGTGGCCTTCCATGAGCCCAGATTTGAATCCCATTGAACATCTGTGGAAGGAGCTGAAACATGCCATTTGGAGAAGACACCCATCAAACCTGAGACAACTGGAGCAGTTTGCTCATGAGGAGTGGGCCAAAATACCTGTTGACAGCTGCAGAACGCTCATTGACAAACACAGAAACTGTTTAATTGCAGTGATTGCCTCAAAAGGTTGTGCAACAAAATATTAAGTTATGGGTACCATCATTTTTGTCCACGCCTGTTTCATTAGTTTGTTTTTTTTAATAATTATGTTAATCAACAATTAAAAGGAATGGCTGATTTTAATCGTTTAATTTTCAATTAATTTTAATTTATTGTTACTTTTGTGAGTTTCAAGTGATTTTAGTGAGAATTGTGGGTATTTCCTTCTTTAACTGAGGGGTACCAACAATTTTGTCCATGTGTGTAGGTTAGAACTGGAATGAAAATCAACCAGTAAATTGACAGCTTTACTTTCAGGTTCAGCACTCTTTTTTTTTTTTTTTTTTTACTTGTCCTTTCCAACAGCTGAGCAAACAGATACAGGCTGAGAGCCTCTTGCGCTGGACAGATTTTAATGTCTCAACAGGGATTTATTAAGTATAAACTCCTGTTGTATTTTATACTAAGCTTTATTTATATTGATTATGTTGTATTGATCTTTTTTTGTTGGACCGGATGGAAACAAAGAAGGGGGGGGGGGGGGTAAAAGGGGAGGGTTCTGAGAAAAAAGAAGAACAAAGGGTAGTGACATCATAAGACAACCAGGTCTAAACAGCAATCTGGAATGAGCGGGGCCTGTCTACACACACACTCAGTAGTTACACACATACCTGTTGGCTAAAATAGTAATTTCAAGTAGTCAAAATGTACACAATACCACTGCAGCTCACACGCAATCATAGAAGCTGACACAAGTAAAGCCTTTCATTGTGTCACACATTCTGCTAGTGCGAGGTGAGCTGACACATGTGGTCCGTGAGTGTTTATGTTTTGCTGATGTGGATGTTGATGGAATGTATAGAGGGAGAGAGAGCCGACTGCAAAACACTGCGTCTCCTTTTGTGCGTCTTTTCGTAATTTTTTCGGACCTCCGCCATTCATTACTCGAGAAGACTCAAAACATAGTGTCTGTTACGCCGTATGTCACGTGACTTACAAGAAAAAACACCGGGGAGGAAGAGGAGCAGCTTGGAAGAGGAGGAGCAGCTTTATAACCGTGTTAAAACTAAATAGCTTTGATGTTTATAAAAGGATGGGCGCATAAGCATTTAACGTGGCTGGTTTTCGAAATCTGTTGTTGGTAAGAGTATATTTACTACAGAAAAGCAACGAAAAGTAGTATTTTGAAGAGACTTTCCCCAGCTTGGTGCGCCACTGCTGAAAGAAAAATAGCCCCTTCCCCTGATCCCCCGTCCTCTGATTGGCTGATCTCTGAAGATAGCTCCCCCTGCCTGACCCTTCCTCCCTGCAAAATAGTTTTGTCACACATCTTCCACATGGGGGTGTGTCAAAAGTCAAAAACACTCTGAGACTCACAAAGCCTTTGTGTGATACTCTTCTACAGAAGAAAACTGAAGCTACAAATAAATAATTTTTCAACACAGTTTTACAAGTTGTGTTTTTCCCCATAACCTCAAGTTAAATCTTGTGTGTGCGTGTGATTTCTCTTCAAATGTAACATTTTTACACACAAGTTAAGGTTATTGTCAAGCAAGTTCTCACATTATATTCCAATTTCACATTTTTCTCACATGTTCCTCTTTTTCCTGCAACTTCACATTCAGTTTTACGTGTGTGTGAATTAAACTTGTGTGTGTGTGATTCTCGCTCGTGTGTGTATTATTTACACTTGGATGTTTAGAAACATATTTACCCTCATAAATATGGTGTACTTTTTACTTTTACTTCAGTAAAACTCTGAGAGAAAAACGTGACTTTTACTCAAGTACACTGGGCCTCTTGCTGCTCGTTTCCGTTCCTTTTGACTGGAATAAATCAAAATAATGTAAAATGATCCTGTGGTGGCGGAGAAACTTCTCCCCGGCTCCGTACCGCCATGTGACTCCTTGTGACCAATCATATGAAACCAGATAGTCACGTGACTGTACACAAAACCTATCTGCGGGAGGAAGCGCGCAGGCAATTCACTCCTCTAAACAACGGCGACAAAGGACGATGGTGATTCACAGCCGGTGCCAGCAGATCACTCTTGGCCTCACTTACGACTGATGTTTATCCTAAATTGCACGAAAGAGACGACTTATGTAATGCGCTGCCAGTTGTGTCTTCCCAAAAATGTCAACGTTTCAGCCTACAAGAACTCAACATCAAACTTGAGGAAGCGTGTTGCGGTAAGTTTCTCTTGAGTTTCGACTCAATATGAACATTTAACCTTTTAAGACGTCTTACATAAATTAAATGTAACTTAAAGTCACAAAACAACAATTAATGGGTTCTCCCGTAAACTGAATAATATGAAGTAGTTTGGGTCTGCGGATGTGCAATGGATGAAGGTAGTGAAAGAATGATAGTACTGTAGTACATTATAACATCCCCTGCTTTTCTCCTAAAAAAAAAAAAATTTCCCACATTTAAGATACGTCTCAAAGCTCTTTGTTTATCTGAGTTTTTCATGTATAGGAATATCCTGAGTTCAAAGATGTGACGGCCCCAGTGTGTTTCTGTCTGCAAATAGCAAATATATGTTTAAAGTTTTAAAAAAGATTTTAAGGCTTTTATTAAGTTTTATGTTCTTGATTTAGATGACCTCATTTGATTGAAGGACCCAGAATTGATTGCTGCAGCTACACTGCTGCCTAAATTCAGAGCAAGCTGGACCACAGAGGGGGACATATTAAACAGGTAAATATGTCGATCAACATATTACAAGCCTGATTTTAGATTTGTGTTGTATCATTTTACAGAGTAGGCTTCCTGATTGGTGACCTGTGCAGTGAATGAGTGATCAGATCATGTCATTCTTGTACTCATAAAAAGCTATTCATGTGTTTCTGCAGGCCTTGACTACATCAAAAATCACCTCGACATTGACCCTGGTGATGATGATAACTGCAAAAGTAGCAGCCTCCATGATGAAGATGACTTGTTTGGATCCATGAAAAAAACCCCAAACAGGAGAGGTACCTTTCATGCCCATCCACTGGAGATATGGATCTCTTGCACTCTTTCCCTCTAATCAAGAGACTGTCACTCAAACTCAACACAAGTCTTCCAGTATCCGCAGCTTGTGAGACACTCTTCAGTCATGCAGGACTTCTTTTTACTGCTAAAAATCACAGCTTCACTGCAAAAACCTTGAGAGACAGCTACTGTTGAAGCTCAACAATCACTTTGAGTGATTTTTTTTGTCCTTTTTTTGTTTTTAGGTTTTAGATCAAAATTTTCTCTTGCAGCCTCTCGCATTCAGTTTTTTATGCTGTACACTCTTCCACTGATTTAAATTTAGCATTACACATAGATAATCTTGTATTTGATGTAAAGGAATATGTTTAAGTTCAAGGACAACTATATTGTTTGAAAGGTTTCTAATGTTTGTGACAACAAACTGAGGAAAATAATTAACAATATCTGGGCAAAAGGATGTTGTTTTGCAAAAAAAGAAAAAAAAACCCTCTCACAATTTATTGTGAACTTGTTGAAGCAAATGTTGCCTAATGCAAAAAAAAAATGCATGTATGTCTCTCCCCCAGCCTCATTAAAAGTTGGATTATAGCATTGTTTTTTTCTCATTTTTTTAATGACAGAAATGGGACGTTACTTATTAATTACTCCGTATTTGAGTAGATTTATTACACTATCCTTTATGTTGGAGACCAATTATAACATAAGACAATAAGTTGAGGGAGATATTAATAAAAACTTAGAACGATGGTCTGCACTACCAACAAACTTTTATTCCCGAATTCAAATAGTAAAAATGAATGTCCTCCCAAGATTTTTGTACCCGTTTCACTCCCCCACCACTTCCTGCTCCACCAGAGATTCAAAATATGGGATAAAATGATTTCAAGGTTTCAGCTCTCAAAACAGAAGGGAGGAATTGCCGTACCAAACCTGGAAGAGTATTACTATGCTGCTCAGTTCAGACCTCTCACATGTTGCACTCTCCTAAAAAATTGAAAACTAATAAGCTTTGCAATCAAAAGAAGATCGTGATTTAGACAACAGAAACTTATTTAGGTACCTACAAGTAAGAGACTATTGTACAAAACAAATTAAACCAAATCTAAGCAATGGATCACTGGGTCTCATTGGGGTATTGAAAGAGCTCTTTGAGCAAAAGAATAACAGAGTATTTTCGTCTTTTTACAAATCACTTAAAGATGATAGACAGGATAAAACTATTTACATAATAAGGAAATGGGAAACTGAAAAGAATACATATAACATAAAACGTGTGGTACAGTCTATGTAAAGTAGTGCTGGGCGATATGACGATATATATTGTGTGGGCGATAGAAAGGTGTCTATCGTGGCATTTCTCCTCTATTGTTTTTATTGTTGCTAAGCTAATTTGATCAATTATTACATAAAATGTCATTAATCAGACCCTCCAGGATTTTGCGCAATTTGTTATGCACCGTGAAACTTTTTATTTTCACTGCAACTTTACCCAATCAACCGTGACAACAGTCATGGATGATGACGCAGCTTCGTGACCGTTTCCCTTCCGACTCCTTATGAGAGTGGTGCTCTCTTTTGTTATCTTTCTAGTCCTCACTGAGTTTTTTTTTTCTTTTCAAGACACGGTCTGGAAACAGTCATCCCCGCGGGGTGGTGGCTGTGCATCGCGGCAAAGTGAAGGTGCGCTATGTGCGGCAGAGTGGAGGTCTGCTGCGTGCAAATGTGCACGCGGAGACATGAAGGTTCGCGCAAACGTGCACGCAGCGGGGTAAAGGTGCCCTGACCGCATCCCTCCATCCGGCGCTGTGGGGTGCAGGTACATATTGTGCAGCGCACAGCTGCTGCATAACATGAGAGAAAGGTACAGAGAGACTCTGGAAATATTGAACCTTTCCACTTTCTGTGGAGAACATGGAATTCTGAGGATTAATCTACTTATGCTGTTTTTTTAAGTTTAAAATTTTTCATTGGAAAATGTCATTTCATTCTAAAGTATGTTTAAATGAATACACAAATATTTGTGTTATTATGAGCAGCGAGAACCAAAAGTTCCTTTAGTGTTTCACAGTTCTGTTCAAGTTAAGACAGCATAACAAGATTATATACAGTGATGGTGAACTATTTTCCTACTGCATCTGTCACAATAAAGAGTTGGAATATAAGAATGTGAAGTTTATTTCTTTCATTCAATTTCCTTAACCGCTTTGTCCCTTTTGGGTTCGCGGGTGTGCTGGTGCTTAACCCGGCTGCTGATGGGCGAAGGCAGGGTTTACCCTGGACAGGTCGTCAGTCTGTTGCAGGGCCGCAATCACTCACACATTCACACCTAGGGGCAATTTAAAGTCACCAATTTACCTATGAAGCATGTTTTTGGACGGTGGGAGGAAGCCGGAGTACCCGGTGAGAACCCACGCATGCACGAGGAGAACATGCAAACTCCACACAGAAAGGTCCCAGTTGATGTTTCTGATCCCCCAGCCCGGATCTGAACCAGGCCTTCTTGCTGTGAGGCAAGAGTGCTAACCACTGCTCCACCATGCAGTTTATTTCATGATTAACATTTTTAGGCAATTTTCAAAACAAGATTATGTTAAAACATTGCAAATTTTGTCGCAACTTTTCACAAGAGCAGCTGCAACATCAGGCATTTTTTTCAGAGAATAGCTGAAGATAAACTTTGTTGTCATATATCGTGTTATAGATCATATCGTGATATAAAATATTTTATTTTGTGATATACATTTTTTCCCCATATCGCCCAGCACTAATGTGAATCAGAAGACTGCTGCTGCGGGCCATAATTACATGAAACCAACACAGTCACAACACAGTCAGGAATTCAGCTAGAAAGATTTTGTAGGATTTTATATCACACCGTAAATCAAGAATAGACAAACTTCAACCCAACAGGAATGCGGAGGGGGTCCGGGGAAAATTAGGCGAATCATTTACACATTATCTGGGGTTGCAACAAGTTAAGAAAATACGGACGGAATTGAAAGAAACCTGCAATATAGGAAGAGAAGTATTTAGAAAAAAATATTTTAATTGCAACAATAAAAGCTAAAACAAAACGCTGGTTACAACCAGAACCTCCTTGACAACAGGACTAGATAAAATTATGGAGGAGATATCAGATATGGAAAACATGACATAGATCCTTAAACTAAAGTCCTGTAAATACAATTAGCAGAGGAATAAGTGGAAGCAATTTTTGAATGACACCAGCAAACCCCATAAAACTAAGTGAATCATTTGCAATAGTAAATAAAGAAATGTAGTAAACTACAGACCAAAAATGACCCATGTTGCATATTTTGATGTATAATCTTTTACCCTGATTTCCTTTGTTTTTTGTATGTGTGTTTTGTTTTCAATGTGATATTATTTTGTGTTGTATGATATGAAAATTAATAAAAAATAAAGTTAAAAAAGTTAAGTTAAAAATTAGGTAATTATTTAAATCCAAACAACCTGCTGATAATTACACATTTTGTTAAGAGCCACAGAAAACTACAATTTGACAAATATAGTTATTTGATTTATATAGTTATCGTTTGACATTTAAAAAATAATATGACATATACTGTACCTGTATAGCGCTTGTATACCTTCCTTGAAGGCCCAAAGCGCTTTAGTCACAGTCCCATTCAAGATTAAAGAGGAAGATTAAAATGTATATAAAATCTACATTTTTAGCATATCAGTTGTCATATTTTGTTATTCTAAGCCCAAGAAAGCCACAGCAGCAGAGAGAATATGTGGTTTGTAAGATCATCTACAGTCTGTTCAAATGATAAATATTCATAATGGATGTAATGAATATTAGAATAATTACTGCAAACGTCATTACAGTAGGTGAGGTAGGAGAGCAATAAGTTAAATATTTTGTGATTACTAACTTGATTGTCCAAAGAGGAATTATTACAGCTTAACTTTGAACAATCTCCTGCTAGCTTACAGCCCCTTACAACCTCAAGCTAACATTAGCAGTGAAGCTAAAAATGGCAGCAATATTGGAGATATACAGCCACACAGTTTGGATCCAGATAGCAGCTCAGACGAGGAAAACAAAGACGTTGATGGATGTATTTGTCTGCAGTGAACATACCTGCAACGTGGAGCTGAAGCTGCGGGTTCCAGGTGATATCCAGCAGTCTGCGCTGACCACAGAGCTCCTCATTCTCATTCTGGACGATGGTTCCTTCACAGAGTCTGAAGGTTTCTTCAGCAGCAGAAAGTTGTTCTCTTGACAGACTCTTTCTGAGCAAATGAAGACATGGTTCCTGCAGCTGCTCAAACAAACACCGCCGTCCTCTGAACACCAGCAGCTCCGATCATCTGCTAGTCTCACAATCACAGCCACGTTGTCTTTACGTTCAACACGAATTCACTTATTTACGACACTTTAGCTAAAGTTTATTGTTCGGAATCGAACCATGTATCGGTGAATCTTTTTAGAAACCTCACAAACGTCAAAACAAAACACCACTGCCGTCTCAATACAAGCTAACGTAGCTAGCCTGCTAGCGTGGCCTCGTGCTGCTTACTTCCGGGTCACGAAATAAAAATCATACAAAAATAATGAAAAACTATAAAACAGTCTCTTAAAATGCTGAAAATTGTAAACAACTGTTTTTTACATGTTATTTTCATTTTCAGCCCTTTTTTTACGTTTAAATTTATTTTTTGTGACGTTTATTTCGTGACCCGGAAGTAAACAGAAGAAGGCCGCTCTAGCAGCGTTAGCCTGCATTGATACAACGGCAGTGTTTTGTTTTGACGTTTGTGAGGTTTCCAAAGAGATTTGCCGATACGTGGTTCAATTTCCTACAATCCGCTTTAACTAAAGTTTCGTAAAGGAGTGAATTCGTGTTGAACGTAAAGACAACGTGGCTGTGAATGTGAGACTAGCAGATGATCGGAGCTGCTGTTGTTCAGAGGACGGCGGTGTTTGTTTGAGCAGCTGCAGGAACCATGTCTTCATTTGCTCAGAAAGAGTCTGTCAGAGAACAACTTTCTGCTGCTGAAGAAACCTTCAGACTCTGTGAAGGAACCATCGTCCAGAATGAGAATGACGAGCTCTGTGGTCAGCGCAGACTGCTGGATATCACCTGGAACCCGCAGCTTCAGCTCCACGTTGCTGGTATGTCGTTCACTGCATCCACCTACAGACAAATTCATCCATCAACATCTTTGTTTTCCTCGTTTGAGCTGCTATCTGGATCCAAACTGTCCAATCAATGAGTTATAATCACTAGAGATGACATGCTAGCTTGTTGCGTACGTAAAGTGTGACTCCATCTTAGAATGGTCTAGATGTCTGTTTACTGCTGTGCTACAAACAAACACAGCTGGAAAAACAAGAACGTGACTTTTTTACAAGTAAAATATTACTGACAGCCGATGGAGGAGAACTCTTAGAAAATCTTTCAGGGAGATCTGAGTGAGTTTGCTCTCAATAATGAATGTATAGGTCAGGGGTCCCCTACTTATTAGGTCCAGTAGCTGTCAGCTTGGTAGACATGCAAAAACATTCAACAATAATTCACTTGTTTTGTTATTTTATTTAAATGCAATGTGTAGTTAAATTGGAAAATACTTGTTTTAATCTTATTTTCTCAACAAGTATTTCTCTCATTCATTTTTGTACAAGCATACTCAAATGTACATAACTACATTGATGAATAAAAAAATATTGCACATGAGCTTCCCATTAGAGCAATTATAATTTTTTAGCAATTTTAAATGACTTGAAACATTAATAGTAGAACTTGTGACTCGACTTGGGACTTGACTCAGACTTGAGGACAAAGACTTGGGACTTGACTCAGACTTGTAAAACAGTGACTTGGTCCTACGGGTGTAACGGATCATTGATAATCCGTGGTCCGTATGGATCAGAAGCCACGGATCAGCGCATGTGTGTACCGTGGACCACACCACCCCCCTCCCCCGCACTATGATGATGTAAATCAATTATCCGATCACATCAATTGAATTCGCGTCAAAATCATGAAAATCCTCTTTGTTTTGACAAGCCCTAAAGTAATTGCCGGTTATCTTAAAGTCTGTTCACCTGAAGCTCCCGCTGCGTGTGGGAGGAACTTCCATCAAAAATTTTTCTAGACTTCATTATGAAGGACGTGGATCAACGCTGCTTCTCTGCAGGCAGAGGGGCGGGGCTCCTCACCTTCGCTGCTGTGCAGCCGCAAGCAAAAAGTCGGAGCTATCTGTATTTTTGTAAAGTAGATGCAACATCGCACGCGGTTTCTAATGTAACAAACACATGGATTGTATGGGCGGTTACAGCTGTAACATGTCTAAACACCACGCTAACATACACCAAATTCTAGCAGAGAGGTGTGCAGCGTCTGACCGTCCAAATGAGACGTATAGCATCATTATAGATCCAACAAGTGACACGCGTGAAGCATGTGACTAAAGTGTTGATTATGGAAGAAAAGTGCAAGAAAATATAATAAAGAGGTGAAATGAATATGGATATATGCACTGTAAAATAATGAACAATAAACAAACATGAACAGGCTGGATATTGATATTATGCTTCAATAATAATAATAATAAATTATCTGACAAAGTGTAAAATGAATTCAAATATTTTGAATTTTTATTTCCAAAGTTTTTCTTCCTTGAAGTGAGAAGGCCATTTGATGTGCTCTGCATTTTAGCTCTTAACTGGAGCTTTGTTTATTTTTTTTCCCCAAAATATGTTATTGTAAAGTCACGTTCAAATGAATTGTTAATTTTATTCCAATGATGGAAAGAGCACTAAATTAATATATCGTGTTTTTAATTGTTCAAAAAATGTTTTTGCAGAAAATTCAAATATATCTTAGTGTTAAAAATAGTTGAATATCATAGATTACCAACCGGAAGACATAATTATGCAAAACAGTTAAATGAAGTAATCGAGTAGGGGTGGGATTAGATAAGTTCGCTTCTTCCCACTCCTTTTCAAGCAATCAATCAAACTCTACTGAATTTAGTTAATAATCACAAAGAATGAATGAACCAAATGTAACATAAGTGTATTTTATTTTAGTTTGTTTTCTATTTTCTAATCAATGCATCTTATTGTTTCTGTAATGAGTTTGAAATAATTGTGTGTTTTGTCCTGTATTTTCAATCTATGCTTGAAATAAACCAATCAATTAATCAATCAATCAATCAGGTAAAAGAATGGTTTTTGGAATATTTGCCATATCGAGATACATTGGTATTGTGAGCCGTGTATTGTGAATCGCATCGTATCATGAGATACCCTGAGATTCCCAGCCCTAGTGAAGTACTCTGTATGCTTATTGAATATATGATTTGAAGAGTTTCCAAAAAGTAATTTAGCTCTTATCTTGTTCTTTTTTGCTGTTTTTTTTTTCTTCTTAATAATCCGAAAAATGATCCGAACCGTGACCCTAAAACCATGACACAATCTGAACCATGAGTTTTGTGATACGTTACACCCCTACTAAACACTGGAGTAGGGCTGCCACGATTATTCGACTAATCGACAACTAATCGACTATTAAAATAGTCGACAACTAATTTGATAGTCGAAGCGTTGTTTTTTGTCTGTTTTTTCCTTGTTTTGATCTCAAAACTAGGTGTGCGCTTTCTAATGCAGGGTCTGCCATTTTCTTTGTTACACACAGTTGTGCTAAGTCGGTCAGCGGCAGTGATGTCACAGAAAGTTGAGGGTTGACGAAGCATTTAGTGACTGAGTTTGATCACGCTGAACATAGAGCTTCGTCTAGCTAAGCTAACATTGGAGCTACCGCAGCTAGCTTTGTCGCGGCAGCTTCTGACCGGGTGTACATTGATCGTGTGCGGATGTTTGGAGATAAACTAGAAGATCTGCTGCAGATCCGTGTCTACAGTTTGTCTCTGTTGGCATATTGAACATGTCATAATCTTCGCTCTTCTAACCAAACGCCGCGAGGACGGCACGGATTTACCGCTCGTCCAAGGCTTCATTCATATTCCGCGCCGCGATCACGTCGTTTGTTTTGACGAACGGATTATGAAACGTTCACCACACAGACAGAGAGGCTGTGTGTCAGTACGGATCTGCCGCAGATTATTGAACAATTTGAAAACTGAGTCCCAAAAGGGACGTAGTGAAGGAAAGTGAAGTCCAGAGCTAAGATGACAAGTGCAGCATTACATTAGCTGCTTTAAGCTACAATTAAATGTAACTTAAAGTCATAAAACAGCAATTAATGGGTTCTCCTGTTAACTGAAAAAATATGAAGTAGTTTGGGTCTGTGCTTGTGCAATGGATGAAGGTAGTGAAAGAATGATAGTACTTTACATTATAACGTCCCCTGCTTTTCTCCTTAAAAAGAAAACATTTCCCCACCTTTAAGATACAAAGTCTTAAAGCTCTTTGTTTATCTGAGTTTTTTCATGTAAAGGAATATCCTGAGTTCAAAGATGTCATGGGCCCCAGAGTGTTTCTATCTGTGAAAACATTCATATATGTTTTATTAAATACATTTTTAAAGTTTTAAAAAAGAATTTCAAGCTTTAATTAAATTTTCTGTTGTTGATTCAGATCACCTCATCCGATTGAAGACTTGTTTCAATGCCAGACACAAATGAAGGAGAAAAGCTACATTATTCATTAAAAGATTAATACATTATTTTGTTTAATCTTAGCTAATGATGGTTTAAATTAATGTTTTACATCCAGTCGCCAAACGAACGATTAGTCGACTAATCGAAAAAAATAGTCGGAGATTAGTCGACTATTGAAATAATCGTTTGTGGCAGCTCTACACTGGAGCTAAAGCTCCAGTGTTGAAGGATTTTGTTAGAATATTTTTCATTGGCTCCACCCACCAACTCTGAAAGTGTCCGCTTGATCGCGTGCCAACGCGGTCAGTGTGGAAGCTCCTTCAGATGTACATTCTAATAAAATAAAAATATCTCTTATTGGATGTTGTTACACCTGAATACACATACAGGAAGGAGATTTTTGGGGTCTTGCAGATCATGTGTGTTTTTTTTCTCAACATTGGTGCAACCAAGAATTTTTATTTTAGCCCCCCCATTGAAAAATCTAGTCGCAAATCCGACCAAATTGGTCGCACTCTAGAGCCCTCCTTCTCCCACGGAATCCTGTTTATTTTTTCATCAATCACATTCAATGCAGCTGAGAAGAGACGTTCACTATCGACGTTCGTTGATGGAGCTGAAAGGTGTTTTTCTGCATCTTGAGCAATGGTGCAGAGTTCTTTCTCCAGAAAAGCAGGAGATCTTCTGTCCTGGACAGAACTTGGGCCCATTTCAGGAAGCAGGCTTAACAAATTTAGACTTCAAACTGGGACTCAAGAGTCCACAGACTCAAAATTCACAAACTTAGAGTTTTCTTTGAAAGAAATTGATGTGCGCCTACAAGCGTCTCTGACGCCAGGACTCGAAAATGTCTTTTTAACACTGAGAGTGACAAAAACTAACTCAAGAAGTTTTGGGAAATACTAAACTTCCCACACAGACGCAGCCTGAGTAGACGACAAATTAGCTTCAGGGTGTGATTGTGACAGTGTGTGGGTTGATGTACGTCTTGTGTGAAACCAGCTTTTTCTAATAAAGCTGCAAATTCATTTCAAGTCAGTCACTTGTCATCAACATGAATATTAAAATGTCTAATTATCATAATTTTATCAAAACTCTAAAACAAAAGTCAATAGAAAGACAGAAACTCATAAAAATTCTGAATTCGGGTCAGGAATAAATAATTATGAATGAAGCAGCTTTTTGAGTCTAACTGTTTGGATGATTTATAGACAGGACAATGTTTTCAAAGGAGTTATAAATGTGTTTGACTTTAGTGCTAAGAAGTAAGCTTGACTCTGATATTACTGCTAACCCTCCTACTTTCCCAGAAATCCTGGATTTCTGATAGTTATTATAGGTAGGGGGCTTGCTTCATTCAGCATAACATAGTCATCCTGTTGAAGCAAAGTTTCTGTTAGGACTAGAAGGTAAACATGTAACGATTCTTCGAGAATCTTTAAAAAAAACAATTCAAACTCTTCAAAATGTTCCTCGAAGCAGAAAGTTAAAAAATCCATTTGACTGCTTTCCATGCAGCCGCGAATATGAGTGTACACGGACACTTCCAATGAAAGTCGGTGCAAACGTGCGCACCAAAATGGAGTGCACGTTGCCATGCAAGTTTTTAAGTCTGGTCGGGAGCTCTGTGCACAAATCGGGTACACACTGAGCACGCTCACAACCCGCTTCACGATGCTTACACACCGGCCCCATGTGGTGTATTCAAGAATGCACTCTACGTGGGTTTATGAGTAGTGCGCTCATACAGGTATCTGCAGGGAGGAGAATCTTCTTATGTTGTACTTTTACTGTTCACTAGCCCTCCTCCACCATCTGCAATAGGGAGAATCTTGGATATAAAGTAAAGCAGAGTGAATTCCCCAAATCTTGCTCCTTCTTTTTTGTTTTCATGACTCTGTCCGTTTAATGTCTATCTGGGTGTCACATTAATCCAACCAGGCACAAACCGCAATGCTTTATTTTTCGTTAATGATCATGTTTAGCCCTTCTGTGCTTTAAAACACATGCTACCCGCGTGTGGTGTGAAATTTCCACCATGAGTCCCCCACGAGCATATAACAAACTCCACGCACACACTCAAGGAACGTTCCACGGGCGCAGGACAGTCTCCTCTACTTCTGTACAGCATGTGTGAGACCTCTCCTGCTGGCCTGTGAAAGTATTCTTGCGCTCCTAAAACTAGTTCCGCCCCCATGGAGGTCTGTGTGCGTGTGGAGCTTCTCCTGCGCGACCATGTCAAACTCAGCACTATTTTAGACTATTT
Source organism: Oryzias javanicus (assembly GCA_003999625.1). Lineage (NCBI taxonomy): Eukaryota > Metazoa > Chordata > Actinopteri > Beloniformes > Adrianichthyidae > Oryzias > Oryzias javanicus. The sequence goes on from CM012438.1 coordinate 5,692,309, forward strand.
TGGCATTTATTAAGGTTGTTTTGAGCTATTATAGAGTTTGGCTAATATTTTAGCTGTTTTGACTAATATGGGATTTTTTTCAGCTTTTTTAGACTAATTTAGAGTTTAGCTAATACTTCTGCTGCATACTAGCTATTTTGGCTGTTTTGGGATTTTTTTTCCTTTTAGACTATTTTTGAGTTTACCTAATATTTTGGCAACATGCTACATTTAACTAATATTGTAGCAGGCTATCAGCTTCAGCGTTTTCAGCTATCAACTTTAGCAATCTCAGCTATCAACTTCAGTATTTTTATCTATCACTTTTAGTCTCTTCAGCTATCGTCTATGTTCAGCAGCCAATTTCAGCTTAGCGCATTCACACTAGCATCATTGCTGGTAATGCTATATATCTAGTTTTTAGTTAGTTAGAAGCTGATGACGTGGGTTTTACATCCACTTTGTGCATGACCTGATTAGTCAACTAATTGGAAAAAGTAATTGGTGATTAGTCAACTATTATAAGAATCATTTGTGGCAGTGCTAATATAAATTTAGTAGGTGAATCGGTCAGAAGTGATACCAATACCAATCTGCAGCATGACCGCCACATTTAGGGGTTAAAATCCAAGTTAAGTCACGAGATAAAGCTGTTAAAGTCTGAGTTTAAGTAATCAAAATAATAACTCAAGTCTGACTTGAGTCTTTGTCATTTGACTAGTTCACACCTCTGATGGCTGGAATAGACTCCAGGATTCAGAAACTGGATGTGAGGATGGATTGATTTTTAAAATTCAAATAGTATGGTGTCTGACTTAGATGATTTAAACTTCAATTTAGCACTCAGCAAGAAGAACAATTATAACAGGTATCAAACTTCCTTGTATTTGTGTCTTTGCAGTCCTCCCGCAACACTGGGTGATAGAAGAGGAAGATCTCTTGAACCAACAGAGGAACGTCACAGTGGAACAGAATGATCCAGAACCTCCACAGACTAAAGAGGAACTGAAGGAACCAGAACCATCACAGATTAAAGAGGAACAGGAGGAACCAGAACCATCACAGATTAAAGAGGAACCAGAACCATCACAGATTAAAGAGGAACAGGAGGAACCAGAATTTCTGCAGATTAAAGAGGAGCAAGAACACATCAGCATCAGTCAGGATGAAGAGCAGCTTGATCTGAAGCAGGAGATTGATACCTTGATGGAGATTTCAACCTTTGAGGAACATGAGAACAGTGAAGCAGATCTAAACAAACAGAAGAGCTTCAGTGTAAGTGATGGTCAAGATGAAGAAGGAAACCAACATGAAGAATCAACATCAACTACAGATGAAGAGACAGACCCACAGAACAGAGATCAGAGGAAGAAAAGAGACAGAAGTCATGTCCAAAGTGTGGCCAGCTCTAATGTGTCAGAAAGTCAGTATGACTATGTTATTGGTAAAACATTGAAAAAGGCAACTTTGGTAAAGAGACGCAAACAATTTCCAAAAGAAAAGAGACTTTCCTCTGTTAATTTTGGTAAAAAAAAAAATAATCGCACAAGATGTGTCTGACCACATGAGAGCTGAGTCTAATGAAAGACCTTTTGTCTGTAAAGAATGTGACAAAAGTTTTAGTCGTATATCTGATCTCAAAGTACACATGAGAATCCATACAGGAGAAAAGCCCTTTTCTTGTAAAGAATGTGATAGAAGATTTAATGGGAAATCTAGTCTAAAAAAACACATGAGAACTCATACAGGAGAGAAGCCTTTTTTGTGTAAAGAATGTGATAAAAGTTTTAGTCAAATATGTAATCTCAAAACACACATGAGAACTCACACAGGAGAGAAGCCTTTTTCATGTAAAGAATGTGACAAAAGTTTTAATCAAATAGTTCATCTCAAAATACACGTGAGAACTCATACAGGAGAAAGGGCTTTTTCGTGTAAAGAATGTGACAAAAGTTTTAGTCGTGTACTTGATCTCAAAGTACACATGAGATCTCACACAGGAGAAAAGCCCTTTTCTTGTAAAGAATGTGATAAAAGATTTAGTATTATGTCTAATCTCAAAAAACACATGAGAACTCATACAGGAGAGAAGCCCTTTTCTTGTAAAGAATGTGATAGAAGTTTTAGTAATAAGTTTAGTCTCAAAAGACACATCAGAACTCATACGGGAGAGAATCCTTTTTCTTTTAAATAATAGATATAAGTTTAAGTGATAAATGTAGTCTCAAACGACACATGAGAACTCATACAGGAGTAAAGCTTTTGTCGAGTAAAGAATGTGAATGTTTAGTTGCATATATCATCTCAAAACACACAAGAAAATTCATACAGGAGAGAAGCCTTTTTTTAAAAAACAAGGGAAACACATAAATTGACTCATAAAGAAAATACATTAATGGTTTATCTAGGAAGGTTGAAATATTGTGAAAAACATTTTCCTTTATTTTAAGGGCCATTTAAAACCAACTTTTAAGAAGTGTTCATTACTCACAATAAAAAAAAATCCAAATCCGTATTTTTTATCCATTCATGCATTCGCACAGAGACACACAAAACAGACAGACATGCACACTTTTTTTTTTTTTTTTTTTTGGACATACAGACATGCACACACTCAGATCAAAGTAGTGGGCAGACTCCAGTGCAGGCTGAAGGAATTCTGTATTATGAAAACGGCAACAGAGAGGCAGAGGGCAGCTCATCTAAGCAGAAACAAGGGGTAATATTTATAAAACACTCAACACAGATAGACACAAGCGCGCACAGATCAACGTAGTGAGCAGACTCCGGTGCGGGTGGGCGGGGCTTCTGGATTTTGGGAGAAAAAAAAGAGATGCAGAGATCAGTTCCTCTTCGCAGAAATATGGGTTAAATAATTTTAGTTTATTAATGTACCCACACACACACACACCTGCAAGCGCGTGCAACAGACACACATAAAACAGAGACATACACGCGCACGCACACAGATCACTGTGACAGTGGGCCGACAGAGCGGATGGGCGGGTTAAAACAGCAGCAGAGAGGCAGAGAGCAGTTCTTCTTAGCAGAAACATGGGTTAATGTCTTTAGGTTATTATATTATCACCCATGATGGCAAAAACAAAAAAAGCTCTTGCCTGTGGACCACTGCGGAAAAAATCAGCGTCTGGTGTGAACCACAGAGCGGAGTGGAAGCGGCACGGACTCCGCTCCGCGGCGCTTCCGCGTCCAGTGTGAAGCCGGCGTAATCCAGTCAGACCAAACCATTTTCTTTTAAGGGGAGGAGGGTCTGCAGATGATGTTTCCAAAACAAAATAATTTTTAGTGTCACTTTGAAATTAAAAATCTAGAAATTTACGATTATATATTGGTTATTGGTTTAGTGGAATTATGTTTTTCTGTTTTATCATTTTGTCATCATTAGGGGTCTCTGTGGGCCCCCTCTCAGTCTCGGCCCCTGGAATCAGCCACCTTTCACCCCCTTTTCAGCACATAGGAGCTGGTGGCGCTTGTAAATTAGCTGGTGGCGGCCGCCACCAAATTCTCTATGTAGAAAAAACCTTATGAACTGTGAAGAGGAAGATGAGACAGCAGACACAACAATGAAGATGACCTGAAGTCATCTATCAAATTAACCTGAGCTTTCATGACATGAACACAGAGCCACAGGCTGATGGTCTCCATACCACATTGATGCAGTCATTCAATGAATAGGAGGAACAAGTGATTATTGGATGGAGAGAAAAGAACAGTTTTCTGAAATCTGATATGTGCTGTAGTATATAGGTGTTTATCATCTATAAGCCACTATGATCACATTGCTCAAAATAAAGGATTGATGCATTTTATTTTGTAATGATTTCTATACAACATGAGTTTCATTTATTGAATTGATTGACAGAAAATATCTAACTTGTTTATAAAATTACTTTGTTTATATGGCCCTCTAGACAGAATTGTGTTGTTTTGAATTATAAAAATACAATAAAATTTATATATATATATATATATATATATATATAATATATATATATATTATATATATATATGCAGATATATATTAGGGCTGGGAATCACTGGGTACCTCAAGATACGATACAACACGCGATACATGGCTCACGATATTGATAATATCGCGATACTTTGATATTTGGTAAAAATCCTCTCTAATAACTAATATTATATAGAAGAACACTTTTTTGGGGGAAATATATCCCCATTTATTTTTTAGCTTAAACACAATCATAATAAACAACTTATGACCTATTTTGTGCAACAAATTATAGACACTTTTGTTTAATGTTCCCTAAAATCACTAATACTATAACTTTGACACCAATTGAATTGGAATTATTTGTAAAATTCAATGTTAACAATAGTAGAAATGATAAGTGCCACAGAAATACTGTTAGCAACAGAACAAAAATTAAATAATTCAAATTGGTTACAGCTTTCTACCTCCAAAGAAACGTCACACCAAAGGATGATGAATATAACGTTTTATAGCCTCTATAAAGTGTTACATAATTTTTTTGTACACTTTTCCCACATTTGAAAAGGGCTGAGCATTCAAAATTGAAGGTTGAATTACTCAGACTTACACTTGAGATTATTTCTCCAATCTTTATTTTCCATTTGGTCAGTCAGCAGTAAGGTAAAAATCTTAAAATATACATAAAAATAGCAATAAATATTTACAAATTCGAATTATATTATAAATTAGCAATAAACACCTTTAATCTATAATAATTTATATAATTTTAAGTGGTTCAATTAACTAGCAACTTCCCTATTTTACTGTGAATTCATGTACTTTATTTTAACTACATTTTTTTTTTAAGTTCATACATCAAATCTCCTTTTTTTTATTTAAGAATGACTTTAAGTTAACATTAGCAAAAAGTTATTACGTTCATTTGAAAACCTTACACCATAAATTTACCAAAGTTACACCGTACACCAGCAGGGTAAATATCAGAGTGCATGAAAGCGAAAATTCCGACTGGTACCTGAAGTACACACAAATAACTAAGCAATAGTTCCACCACACGACTTGGATGCAACAGCCTCTTCAAATGAAAATATAATATCGATACTTGGAGAGAACCCATCGAGAATCAATCACAGGCTAATATCGCAATATATCGCGATATATCGCAATCCCGATATTTTGGCACACCCCATATATATATATATATATAATATATATAATATATATATATATATTATATATATATATATAAATATATATATATTATATGTATATATTATATATATATATATTATAATGTATATATATAATATATTATATATATATAATATATATATATATATATATCTGGAGAACCATCAGCTTCTCCAGAATTCTGCTGCAAGAGTTCTCACCAGGACCAGGAGGCGGGCCCACATCACCCCGATTTTAAAATCCCTGCATTGGCTCCCCATAAGCTTCAGGATTGATTTTAAGACACTTTTAATGGTTTTTAAATGTCTTAATGGTCTTGCGCCTTCTTATTTGTCTGATCTTTTAGTCATTTATGAACCCTCGCGGACCCTGAGATCCTCTGGCTCTGATCTACTGGTCATTCCTACAGTGAAAACCAAAACTCATGCAGAGGCATCTTTTCAGTATTATGGACATCGTTTATGGAATGATCTGCCAGAGGACCTGAGAGCCGCAGAGAGCATACATGCTTTTAAGAAAAGTCTCAAGATGCATCTTTTTAACCTGGCTTTTAGCTAATTTTGCTATTTTTATTTGTTTATCTATTTTATTATGTTTAATGAATTTACACACATTTATTAATAATTGATCTTAATATTCCTTATTTTATTGTTTTATTGTTAATTCCTTTATTACCTTTACTTTTTATTCTCACTTTACAATTGTATTCATTTATAAATTTTATATCCAGTGCTTCCTCATTGAGACCTCTCTCTCTGGGTCAGCTGCGGTTCAGCCGTTGCAGCTCTGGATGGGGACCTGCATCACCGCCTAGCTGTGGTGAGGCGGGACCCCGCCTGTGATGCTGCATTTGGCTGGCTTTGCAGCTGTTCATTGAGAGGAAGGTCCCAACTATTAGTTTCCCACAACCAATTTACATGGTCAGCCAATTTTTCTATTTTCCTATTGTATTATTTCTATCAGTTAGGGAGTGGGTGGTGAGAAAGGGGTTGGGTATTGTGGGCTGGTTTGGAACAGGGGGCTTTATTTTAATTTTTACCTGTTTTTATATTATGTATACTGTTTGCTTTTGATGTAAAGTACTTTGTGTTATTTTTTATATGAAAAGTGCTATATAAATAAAGATTGATTTGATTTTTAAGGAATAATCCAGATAGATTTGATATTTTCAACACTATTTTTAAGCACTCCTTTCTCCTAGTTTTTGTAGATTTGGTCTAAAGACATGTAAATTTAATCAGAAACTATGTTTAAGCATTTTGTTTGTGTTAAAAGTTTACATATGTTTTGTTTTTAATAAATAGGCTTCAATGAAAAAATGTTTTGTTGTTGCATGTATAAACATGCTTTGATGATTTGAAGCGTTTCCAAAAATTAATCATTATGTTGTTATTTGTCCCTTTTTTTTTACTTTTCACTGATCCGAAAAATGATCCGAACCGTGGGTTTTGTGATCCGTTACACCTCTAGTTTCATTGAATCCTTTTGACTGTCATCAAGTGGAGAAAACTGTTTACATTAAAACTCTTCCACCACATTGCAGCCACCTTGGTTCTTGGTTACTCCACTAGAAAATAACATCTGAGTAGCCTCCATTCTTGTGAATGAATTGAATAAAGAAAGGGACATTTTCATCATTCATACTTTGCCTTCTGAACAAGCAGTTGTTCAGCACACAGGTGCTTTTTTGTGTTGCAGATTCGAGCTTGATTTGAACACAGGTCTCTAGAGGAGTTTGGAGACGTCAGCATGACAGTGGAGAGGAGGAGGAGGAGCTAAAACTTAAAAATTGGAGCTGAAGATGCAGCAGGAGGTTTTTCATTGAAGGAGAGCAGAAGGCAAAGTTGTCAAAGTCCAGATGATCAGAATAACCTTGACCCAGTTTTAGGTAAATGTTCTTGATTGCTTTTCCTCTCAGAGCCAGAAAGATTGTTGGTCAGAGCAGCTGCAGAGAACTCTGGGAAAAGCTCTGTGCTAAATTATATAGAAAATTTTCTTTTGTCTCACTTTCAGATGTTTTCTCTTTGAGGCTTTTATGAGACTTTTCAATGCCTCCAACCATGAAGGGACTTGAACCCTCAATCTTCTGATCAGAAATCAGACGCCTTGTCCATTAGGCTACATGGTCTGTGTGTAGCCCAAAGTCCAGCTGTACGTGCATCACAGCGTCATCCACTGAAGAAGAAGAGGAGGAGCTTCTGCTAGAGGAGGAGCTTCTGCTGTACTGGAGCTCTGGACCAAACCCTGTGATGAACTGGCATCATCTCTATCAGTTTCCAACATCACTGTTTCATCTGAAGAATTCCTGTGCACATTCCTGTTTGTATTATGAGTGGGGATGTCCCGATCCCATCACGTGATCAGAAATCGGGGCCGATTACATAGTGGATGACTCCATCGGCATCAGAGTTTTTCCTACGATCAGTATCGGATATTTTTCTATTCTTACTATAATCAGCGCTTTATATTTCAATACAGTTATTCTAGATAAATACTCCACTAGATGTCAGCATGTCATGAACAGGAAAACATTATGTTGTTGCCGTAAAAACTTGCAGAATTTAGCAGCAGTTTAAACCGGATGCTAACATAAACAAGCTAGCGATGTGGTCACAGATTCAGACTTATGGGATCAATAACGCTTTTAAAAGCGTTTTAAAATGACAGCAAGTGTCTTTATTAGTTTGTCTTAACGTAAAACAACCAATAAAGGCATTTCAACAGAAATGTTTCTTTTTAATTTTAAGCCCTTCATGCTGCAGAGCAGCTGCTAACTGCTACATGCTAGCTCCATGATTTAACTCCTTAGGACCCGAGCTGTTCTTTGATATGCCTGTTTTATTTATCTGACAGAAATAAAAGTTAAATTTAAAATGACTAATTGGGTAATAAAACCGAAAATGTGATGTCTTAAGTACTTATAGAACAAATACATAATCTAAAACCAAACAACCCCCCCCAAAAAAATAATAACAAAACAAAAAACAAATAAATAGAAAAAAATAAACTAATAACTGTTTCTAATGATATGAGCTAGTCATGAACACTCATCAGCAAATTCATACCAAAAAACGTCATCATTCATTTTTAAGAATTTTAAATGAGGACAGGAATCACATTTGATTAAAAATGTTCAACAGTTCTAAAGATATTAAAGCTAAAGTCACTAAAATTCTCATGTGAATAATTATCACTTATAGAACAAGAAAATTTTAATTTTTTTCCTACTTTATATTTGCTCTATTTTTACTTGTTTATTAATGTTACTTCACAGAAGTGTTTTATTTAAGTTTTTAACGTTAAAAGAAGGTTAATTAAAAATAAATAAGGGACAACACAAATCTGTTTCTTTAATTTGTTCATGTTTTAAATGTGTTGCAAAAGTATCTGATCGGGACTCGGTATCGGCAGATACACACAATTGAATGACTGAATCAGATCTGGCCCAAAAAAACCTGATCGGGACATCCCTAATTATGAGTTTTCATTTTGTTTGTTTTTATTATACCCATTCATCGAGTCATCCAATCTAATCTAAAGAATTAATTTACACAAACGTTTTTGACAGTGCTTTAAGCGGACAACACGAAGTGGCGGTACTCTCTTTATCGGAAGTCGAAACATAAAATAGAATCTTGAATCTAAATATTAATCGATAAAAAGAAGTCCTTTTTTCAACGTGTCTTAATATGAAATCAGAAAGAGGGAGCTCAAGTCTAGTCTAAAAATAAATATAGTCAAACACTAACATGTGTTTGTAAAATTATTTTAATGGGCCTCTGTCACAAGCAAAGGCCAACAAATGGTCCTGTAAAAATTGAAGCTCAAAGACATTTTAACAGTGCGTCAGTGATGTCCCCTGGAGCTCAATCAGTTCAAAAAAGATTGTATCTGGCTCTTCACCTGAAATAACTGAGCGGAGTCACACAACTAACTCAGCTTTTCCACTTATTGTGGTGGATTCATCAATGAGCACACACAGTTTCCTCCGATTTATCACAATGTCATTAACTACTTTCTTTTTCACTTCAGCCGCAATGTGATCCAGTATATTTGCACATGTATTGTTTGAGTGCAAAACTCGGCCCATGTTCACTCCATTTAAAACTTGCAACTGGACATCAAGTTGGTGAAGCGACGCCCATGCTTGCCAATCTTGTATGCGGTTCTAAAAACATTACAGGTGGAAGGAAAATCAGCCTTTCGCATGCCCTCAATGTGTGTTTGTATGATGTTTTCTCTTGCCATCTCTTTAATCTCAACTGCTTTTTTGTGAGATATTGAATCTTTGTGTTCTTTGATTTTCTTTCACGGCAAGTGTTGTTGTGCAGTCTTTTCCTTTCCATTAGAAGAAACTAAGCACTGACGTGTTAGCAAACAACTGTTTTGTGAAGGAAAGGTTTAGTATAAATGTATTAATGAAGAGCCAGCAGGTACTTCCTGTTTGGAACACCAGGGGGAGGGGTCACTCAGTCCAGTTCTACTATACAGTCAATGAGAGGAGCACCTGAGGCTGAATAAACCCTTACCTTCTCAGTGAATGAGGTCTTTGTTCATGGAGAGAGGAGAAGCAGAGGATAGGAGAACAGAAAGTTTAAGACTCTCTATCTGTCACTTACCTGACCCCGGGCTTACACCGCTAGCGTCACGGTTACGTTGCGTTGCAGGAGACACTTCTCTGTCTGCGTGTGACTCGTCAACATATAATGGGTAAGCACGGAATTTTTACGTAACGTTCACGACAGATGCACTTTACATTCGCTCGCGTGGTTTCCGGTTTAAGTCGTGAATAGCGCCAACTTCACAAAAAGTGCTTCAGGTCGGCTGCGGTGTCCATCAAAATTTGAACCAAACAAAACGGATTCGCAGTGACGCAGAGGCCGGTCCGCAGACGCCAGACGTGAACGCCTGCAGTGGAAGTCCCACTCGCACTTTTAAAGTTACGTAAATACTGAGGCACACGCATCAGAGCCGTAACGCTAGCGGTGTAAGCCTGGGGTCAGTGGGTTAAAATTGTTCTCCATATTTGACTCCTCCCCTGGGGGAGTGGTGAGCTGCAGACACAGCTGCATTTGGTGGTTGAACCCCCCAATCCAAACCCCTTTAAGTTGAGTATCAAGCAGGAAAGCATTGAGTCCTGTTTTCTGAGTCTTTGGTTTGACTTGACTGGATTTCAACTCAAATCCAGAGTAAATGGAGGCGGAGTCATTATTTAACAATGAAAAGTTTGATCAATAATGAGATTCTCATGTAAAATGCAGGAACATTTTCCTCAAATCAAATCTGTTCTTGCTCCTGTTTGGTGTGAAGAGCAAACATTTCTCCTCTTCACATGGACTTTCGGGGATGAAGATCCAGCGTTCTCAGAGGAGGATGGATTCTCAGCAGCGACGGACATTTTCAGCTCCAAGACCTAAAATATCTGCAGATTATTTATATTGAAATATGAATAAACTCTGGATTTGATTCTTCATGAAACATCATATTTATTTTTTACTTCAGTCTTTCAGTGATTATTCTGAACTCTTCTTCACAGAGAAGACAACATCAAGATTAGTTCAAGATTGTTTCTTGAAGACATCAAACACAATCTAAAGTCCATCCCGTCCTTAAGCCGCTCCTTGAGTGTCCACCATTAGAGCAGCTGTGGAGGAGGAAGACGACGTTGTTGCAGCTAGAAGGAACAAAAAAGGTGGAACTTCAGGTTCTGCATCAACACACGCAGCGCAGATCAGGAGGAGAGCGGACTTTTTTTACTCATCATTTAGCAGACATTCAGTTAGTGAAGCTTTGGCGCAATTTCAATAAGGAAGATCTACTCTCCCAGGTGTGCAGGGCGTTCATCACTACTCTCACGTCATCAATTGGTAAACACGGGAGCCAATTGCGAAGTACTCACTCACTTCATGGCCAATCACAATCAAATGTCTACCTTTAAATTCAGTGACGTTTTGTTTTTTCCGCATTGCAGACATTCCGCCGGTCATGTCGTCCTCCGACTGCGATCCCGTACCTGTGTCCGTTTCAGGCGTCCCCGACGGGGCATCTGATTCCTCGCCTGGTCCTGCTTTCAGGCGTAGCTCCCGTCTGGCGTCCCTTCGCGAGTCTGATGTTCGCCTGCAGCTTGCTTCGGTGAATGTCACTCCCGCGCCGGGCCTGGGCGCCGATCAGATCCAGGAGCTTGTCGGCCTCGCTGGTTTCCGGGACGAGGGTTCCCCCGTGCCTGCCGCTTCTGCTCCCCATGCCCCCGCGGCTCGCGGTCGGAAGCGCACGTCGAAGTCCTGCTCCAGAGCTCTTCCTGGAAAGCGCACGGCTCCTCGCTCAGCATCGTCTCCTCTTCCCTCCTCTCGGCCGGATTTGGCGGCGTCTCCGCAGGCGCTCTCCTCCTCGCTGCAGTCCATAGATCACCGCCTTCGCGTGTTGGAGGGTTCTGCGCTTCCGGCTTCTCGGCCTGCTGACGTCAGCCCCGACGCGTTGGCGGTTCCCGGAACCTCCTCCTTCTCGCTGTTCCTGCTCCATCCATGGCTCATGCGTATGTCCCGCTGGCGGCTAACAGGCATGTTTGAGATTATGCAGGCTGACGCGGCGCTGCGCAGATCGCCTGGATTGCGGTGCATGCTGGATAGTTTCTGTCACCGACGTCACATTTGCGACGACGTGAAGTATCGCGAGAAAGGGGCGAGTTCAAGGCGCCTTCCTAAGCCAGCGCAGCCAGAAAATAGGTACTGCGCTGGCTGCGAGCCGCCTTGATGACTACAAAACAATGCATTGTGGAAACGGTGTCCCGAAAGTTTTTGTAGTTTAATGTGAAATAACTGGCGCTAAATTAAGGAAATATGTGTATGTTCTTACTTTTTCTGGAAGGTAGTGAATCGCTGATGAAAAAATATACAAGATTTAATAATCTGTGGTTATTTGTGTCATAGTTGTCTTGAAAATGAACTTTAATTATTATTTTATCTATTTATTTGGGACTGTGTACATGTAATGAATCCCCCGACTATTTTTTTTTATCTGTTTTACTCTAAGAGATGTAACAAAAATACTATGAAAGACATAACAGCGCAGATCATACTAGGAGGAGTGGCGTATTAAAATTCAGCCGAATGTTGAGGACAACCCCCAACTCCTCGTTCTCGTGCAGTCTCGTCGTTCACCTTCATCTCAGGCGCCTTTCTCCGCCCCCTCCTGCAGCAGCTTAGTCTCGTCAACGAAGCAGGCGAGGCGCAAGTCAACTCAAACACGCCTAATGTCTCTCCTCGCCTGCGCTCCAGGATCCTTCAGGGTAAAGATGTCAGACCTTTCGCTTCCCCCCCCTTTTCTCTCTTTCGCGTTAGCCCCATCGGTGTCGCTGCCCGTAAGTACTCGGGTAAGATGCGTTTGATTTTTTGATTTGTCTGCCCCTCATTCCGGCCCCGTCCCTAGCATTAACGGTCTCATTCCAGCCGTGCCCTTCTCCCTGCATTATGCCTCTGTTGATGATGCAATTGCATTGATAAAGCTCGCTGGCCGTGGTGCCTGGTTGTCTAATGGCGACATTGCTGATGCCTTCAAGTTGCTTCCCATTCGCCCCTCTCTCAGTGGCACCTGTTGGCGTTAGTGGATTCTCGGTTCTATTTCGCTGTTCGCCTTACATTTGGCTTGTAGGAGTAGCCCGGCCATTTTTCGATCTCTTCGCTAATGGCCTCTGTGTTGGATTTGCTGAACCGCGTGGGGCTCCCCTCTGTTCTGCACCTTCTGGATGATTTTCTGTTGATTGATCCCCCTGCCGACGGTTCCGGCTCGTCTCTGGCTAAGTTGAAAATGTCTTTCGGTTCCCTGGGCGTTCCCCTGTCTGCTGCTAAGACCGTTGGTCCGGCCACCTCCCTGGAGTTTTTGGGCATCGTTCTCGATACAGTCGAAATGAAGGCTTTCCTCCCTCTAGACGAGCTTCAACGCATTCGGGAAGTTGTGGGGGAGTTCCTCAGTTCTCCGTCCTTTTCTAAGCGTCAGCTCCTGTCTCTCTTGGGCCATTTAAATTTTGCGATGAGAGTTATTCCTCAGGGTAGGTCTTTCATTTCTCGTCTTCTCGAGTCGGCTTCCTCTGTTCCTGCTCTATCGGATCAGGTTTTCCTGGATGCTGGGTGCCGTTCTGACCTGGCTTTTTGATCTGCGTTTTTGAAAGTTTGGAATGGCGTTTCTTTCTTCTATGATATGTTGCTTTCTCCTCTGACTCTCTGCGTTTTTTCACCGATGCTGCTCCTTCCGTAGGTTTTGGGGGGTTTTATCAAGGGGAATGGTTCGCTGAATGTTGGCCCATTTGAGTTTGAGGCTATCAGTCTGTGTTCTGCGCTCTTTGAACTGTATCCCATAGTGGTGGCTTGCCACCTCTGGGGCAACAAATGGGCTCGAAAACGGATCACTGTCTTCAGCGACAGCGAAGCAGCAGTGCACATAATAAACAAAGGTCGATCCGATTCCCTCAACATCATGCCCTTTGGGCGCGCCTAACATGGCTTTCCATCACGCATAATTTCGTTCTCACTGCACGTCACATTCCTGGGCATGGTAATCTCATAGCCGACTCTCTCTCTCGCTCTAACTTCCAGGCTTTCAAGAACCTTTGTCCAGAGGCTCATCCTTCCCCACTGGCAGTTCCCCCTTTCAAATCTCTGATCCTAAACTGACCACTGCTCCACTGTCCTCTCTCATCCACTCCGCAAAACGTTATATGCAAAAAGGTCTTTCCCACTCTACACTGAGGTCGTATGAATATGCCTGGAAATCATTTGCACTATTTTGTTTTTCCCTTCGTGTCCCCCTGTATCCTATATTAATTTCTACTATTTGTGCCTTCATCTGTCATTGCAAAGATGTAAAAAATCATAAAATATCGGTCATTCGCAGCACTCTAGCAGGCGTGCAGTTTGTTGCCAGATGTTCTAATCCGGATATGTCGAGCTTCTTCTCCAATCCCTCTATCAAATTGTTATTAAAAGGCATTGCTAAATCCTCTCCGCCAGGCAAAGATTCACGCAAACCCATCACTTTCCATTTTGCACTCCATGATTAATGTTCTTCGCAAAGGCAAGTTTGCCCATATCATGATGCACTTCTAGAAACCGTGTTTTATTGCTTTTTATGGTTTTCTGAGAAGCGGAGAGTTTACATGTAACTCCGCGTTTGATCCTGATTCAGATATCTGTTTTTCTGATCTACCTTTCACCTCAATTTTATAATCTGTTTCTAAAAAAAAAAAAAAAAGCACAAAGGCTAAAAAGGTTTGTTCCATTATGTAGCTAGGGTCGATTCTAGTTTTGTCCTTATCATGGCATGTTATCTTATCTAAAACTGAGAAAATGCCTTCACCTCTTTCACCTCTTTCCTCATCTCTGCTAACTCCCTCTAACAAAATCCTGGTTCATAAGTCACATGAAGAACGTTCTAAGCAGACATCGGCCTCGATCCGGAACACTACTCGGGGCACTCCTTTCGCATCGGTGCAGCTACAACAGCTGCCACTCAAGGCATCTCTTCAGCCTCCCTTCAACAACTGGGGCGATGGTCCTCAGCTGCCTATGCAACATACATACGTCCAAATCACGAGGCCATCCTCACAGCTCAGAAGTCCTTCAAACCTTAACATCTGGTAAGTTTCAAATAGCTGATGGTGGTACTTCATCGTGTACATAAATCGGATAATACATATGTTTCCCCTAACAAGCCTTAGTTTCTTTCAGATGCAGTTCTCGGTTGCAGACTTTGCAGCTTCACAAGCCCGGTCGCGGGTGCATCTAGCTTTAAGCCTCTCAAGCCCGGTCGCGGGTGCATTTAGATTAAGCCTCTCAAGCCCGGTCGCGGGTGCATTTAGCTTAAGCCTCTCAGCCGGCTCGCAAGGGTCGCGGGTGCATCTAACTAAGCTTCACAAGCCCGGTCGCGGGTGCATTTAGCTTCATAAGCCTGGTCGCAGGTGCATCTAACTAAGCTTCACAAGCCCGGTCGCGGGTGCATTTAGCTTCAACAGCCCGGTCGCGGGTTCATCCAGCTAAGCATCACTAGCCCGGTCGCGGGCGCACTAGCTCACAAGCCCAGTCGCGGGCACACACTCACAGTTGCAGTCATCAGGGCCCAAGTAGATGCAATGGTGTTTATAAATACTATTCTATCGATTCATGTAAAATTGTAATTGACTGCATTGATTAATCCTATGTATGATTTCTTTCCACCGTTTCCTTCAGGAAGATTCACCTGAGGTAAGTCTTCCTAATATTTTTGGGGGATCTCTTCACTTGGTCAAAGATCATCATATCAAGCAGATTTCTACAGCCCAGAGCCCAATCGCAAAAGAGACTTATTCTTGCAACTGTTAAATCATCACAATTAAAAATTTTCTACGCAGTTCTGAGTTCTCTCCTTATTGAAGTGAAGCTTTGGCGCAATTTCAATAAGGAAGATCTACTCTCCCAGGTGTGCAGGGCGTTCATCACTACTCTCACGTCATCAATTGGTAAACACGGGAGCCAATTGCGAAGTACTCACTCACTTCATGGCCAATCACAATCAAATGTCTACCTTTAAATTCAGTGACGTTTTGTTTTTTCCGCATTACAGACATTGCGCCGGCCCACCTCCTCCCCTTTTCCCCCGGCTTGACTGGCGCTGTCCTGTGTACCACCATCAGCGTCTGGGCTCTGGTTCCAAGTTCCTGTGGCTCCGTTTCTTCCCGAATCCCGTGTGGGGGATCTCTTCACTTGGTCAAAGATCATCATATCAAGCAGATTTCTACAGCCCAGAGCCCAATCGCCAAAAGAGACTTATTCTTGCAACTGTTAAATCATCACAATTAAAAATTTTCTACGCAGTTCTGAGTTCTCTCCTTATTGAACTGACACACAGCTTCCTGGTCATCCTGGCGTCCTCAGGGGCCATGGCAACCTCGTGCATGGTTCCTGCCCCCATCCCACCAGGCTTCCACTGCACCCTCGGGTCATCCATCAGCTGATGATCAGTGGTCAGTCTGATCTCAGTCGACTCCCGCCAATTTCCTCAGGTGTTTTCCACGTTCAGTTCCCTTTCTGGCGCTGCGTGCGGCTCATCTCAGTCTCAGGTGCTGTCAGTTCAAGGCTCCGCCCCCTGCACCTGCTCAGAGCTCCATTTAAACAGTGGAAAGGAGTCCTGCTTCAGCCTTCCTAAAATAGGCCGAACAACACCACTGATTGTTTTCAGCAACAGTTCCATCTCACCTTAGATCCAGTTCAGTTTGGGCTGTGAAGCTCAGAAGAACTTCTGGATGTGGGAGTAGAGTTTGTCTCTTCTGACAAAACAACAGATCCACCAACATTTTTAACATTTACAGCTGTACAACTGATCCATCACGAGCAGCAGAGCTGGCTTCACCTCTCACTGATCAACTCACATCAAAGAAAGGACAACTTCTGTCTGTTTGTCTGAATTGGCAGTGGTTAAATAAAGTTTTTCAGAGGATTCTTTTTGACCAAAAGAGCTGTGCTGAACCTCACTTCTGACTGATGTTCACGTCCACTTTATTCTTCACAGGAAAGATTGAGACAGAACACTGAGAACCAAAAAGAACAAAGAAACACTTTGAATCTCTACTAGAAAACAGGAATCACAGCAACACAAGACAGAAATGTCAATCTTTTATTTTCTATCTCTTTCTTGCAACAATTTAAAGAAAACAAAGTTATTTGTTCACATGAATAAATGATGTATATTTAATATCAAATTTTGTATTTTTTTTACTTAAAATAATAATGAAAAGTTCAAAGTTAATGTAAAAGTTGTCAGAAATAAACATGCATTTTACAATATGTCTAATGTTGTCATAGTAACACACAGATTTGGGCAATATACACATCTCAGTACAACAACAACAAAGGTAAACACAAAAAACAATAAAACAAAAAATTGTAATAAAAAATCTAATGTAATCTAATAAAACCAATGCTTTTAAAGTGTTCATTGTTTCCTTAAAAATCATATTCATAAACAATGTTAGTACAAAAAGTGATGGTGACCTTCAAAACTGGTAAAAGTCATTCAATAGATGAAGATTGAACTGTTTTGATACACCTAAAAGAATAAACTTAATGGAAAAGTTCAATATTTACTGTCAATCTATAAAAAGTAAAACTCGTATAGTAATTAATCATTACTTAGATATAAGTGTATCAATCCTAAATATAATTAGATTGTGGCTTATGGACAATGAAACTATAAAAATTTGTCTAAAAAAATGTATTTTTTTTATCACAAAAATAATTTGAAAACAAGATCTTCTCATTACAAATGCCAAACTTAAAAAAAACTGTTTAATACCTTACTCACTTCTGAGTAAGGTACTGCCTCAAGGCCTCACTTCTGCCTCAATGTAATTTAATTACTGCATCAAATTTTGATTGAACTCTTATTTATTTTCGAAAAATGGCTTTTTTTTTGTTTTAATTATCATGTACGCTTTGAGGGTAAATACATGAAGAAAGCTTTTATCCCATTCTTTACAACAAAATGTCTCCTGTATGAGTTCTCATGAGTCTATTGAGATTAGATATTTGACAAAAACTTGTATCACGTACTTGACAATAAAAAGGCTTCTTCCTCTTCTTTCTCCTGTGTCTTCTAAACCAGATCAGTTACTAAAACTTTTGTCACATTCTTGATTACAAAAAGGCTTCTCTACTCTATGAGTTCTTATGTGTCTTTTAAGATCAGATATCCGACTAAAACTTTTATGACATTCTTGACAACAAAAAGGCTTCTCTCCGGTATGAGTTGTAACGTGTCTTCTGAAACCAGATAGGTCACTAAAACTTTTATCACAGTCTTGACAGCAAAAAGGTTTCTCTCCTGTATGAGTTCTCATGTGTGTATATAGATTAGATATCTGACTAAAACTTTTATCACATTCCTGACAGGAAAAGGGCTTCTCTCCTGTATGAGTTCTCATGTGTGTATTGAGATTAGATATTTGACGAAAACTTTTATCACATTCTTGGCAAGAAAAAGGCTTCTCTCCTGTATGAGTTCTCATGTGTCTTCTGTAAACAGATAGGTCACTAAAACTTTTATCACATTCTTGGCAAGGAAAAGGCCTCTCTCCTGTATGAGTTCTCACGTGTCTTCTGTAAACAGATAGGTCACTAAAACTTTTATCACATTCTTGGCAAGAAAAAGGCTTCTCTCCTGTATGAGTTCTTATGTGTCTTTTAAGACTAGATATCTGACTAAAACTTTTATCACATTCATGACAACAAAAAGGCTTCTCTCTTGTGTGAGCTCTTATGTGACTTGTGAAACGAGACAAGAAAACAAAACCTTTACCACATTCTTTGCAGACAAAAGGTCTTCCATCAGACTCAGCTCTCATGTGGACAGACACATTGTCTGCAATTCTTTTTCTTTTACTAGACTTAACAGAGGAAAGTCTCTTTTCTTTTGGAGATTGTTTGCGCTTCTCTACTGAAGTTTTCTTCTGGGATTTTTTTCTAACATCAGAGTCACACTGACTTTCTGACATGTGGGAACTGGCCACACTTTGGACATGACTTCTGTCTCTTTTCTTCCTCTGATCTCTGTTCTGTGGGTCTGTCTCTTCATCTGTAGTTGATGTTGATTCTTCATGACGGTTTCCTTCTTCATCCTGATTCTCAGTTACACTGAAGCTCTTCTGTTTGTTTAGATCTGCTTCACTGTGATCATTTTCCTCATAAGAAGGAATCTCCATCAAGGTATCAATCTCCTGCTTCAGATCAAGCTGCTCTTCATCCTGACTAATGCTGATGTGTTCTTGCTCCTCTTTAACCCATGGAAGTTCTGGTTTCTCCTGTTCCTCTTTAATCTGTGGAGGTTCTGGTTCCTCCTGTTTCATTTCAATCTGTGGAGGTTCTGTTTCCTCCTGTTTCATTTCAATCTGTGGAGGTTCTGGTTCCTTCAGTTCCTCTTTAATCTGTGGAGGTTCTAAATCCTCGTGTTCCTCTCTGAAGTTCCTCTGCTGGTTGCAGAGATCTTCCTCTTCAGTCCCCCAATGCTGGGGGAGGACTGCAGGGACACAAACACAAGAATGAGACATTTTAAAGCCTGTGTATTATTAAGCACCCATAATTCGTTCGTCCCATCCATCCATCCATCCATTCATCCATCATTCCTCCTGATTATATAGTCGGGGGTCATGGTGCTCCCAGAACTCAACCTGGCTACTGTTGGGCAAAGACAGGGTACACCCTGGACAGGATGGCAGTTCGTCACATGACAAATATGGCTGCCACAAATGATTATCTTAATAATCGACTAATCTAGTCTAATCTAATCTAATCTAATCTAATCCAATCCAATCTAATCCGTCCGTTCGATTGGTTTATTACAAGCATAGATTGAAAAAAAATACAGGACAAAACACACAATTATTTCAAACCCATTACAGAAACAATGAGATAGAATGTTTAGAACATAGAAAACAAATAAAAGTAAAATACACTTATGTCACATTTAGTTCATTCATTTTAGTGATTATTACCTGAAGTCACTAGAGTTTGATTGATTGCTTAAAAAAGAGTAAGAAGGACCGAATTTATATAATCCCACCCCTACTTGATTACTTTTTTTTAACTGTTTTGCATAATTATATCTTCCGGTTGTTGTTTTTTAAATATATATATATATATTGATATTTAATATATATATATATATATAATATATTATATAATATATATTGCATAATATATATATATATATTTACTATATATATATGATAATTATATATTTAATATACAATGTTAACCAATACGGTTAAGATTTCCATTTAAATGTATTTCTTGTATTGTTAATCATAACATGTTTAATATGATTACTCATTTCAAACAACTGATCTAACTCCTGTTGAGTGTCTTAAATAGGACAATACTGGTATATTGATGTATTAATGATACAATTTAAAATCTATTTAAGTGACATACTCTTATTATATCACACTCGAATTCTTTATATTTTCATTAAATATTGACTCATTATACTCATCATTAATTATTAGTAAACATTAATTACATATCTGTAATATTTTGCGGCGTTTGGTGGATTATGACACATTCACTATGCAGACAGAGAGGAACTGTAGACACGGATCTGCTGCAGATCTTCTGGTTTATTTCCATTAATGACAGCTGGATACGATCCATTTAAACCTGTGAAAGTGCCGCTGCAGAGCGAGCTGTGTTAGCGCCGATGTTAGCTTAGCTAGACGAAGCTCTCCATTCAATGTGATCAAACTTCGTCACATCATGCTTCGTCTTCATGAGTTCATGTATTGCCACCGTGCTCTCATGGAAGACAAGTTCTGCCTTACAGAAATTACATTGGACACTTTTTCCTCTTTTTTTTTTCTCTTTTGTTTCCCACAGACTTTCCAGCTCGGTTAGCGTGTTGTTATAAGGCTACAGAGAACATCCTGTGATATCACTGCTGACCAGCTTAGCACTACCGCGCATGTATGAAAAGGAGAATGGCAGACCCGGCATTAGAAATAGTTTTGACATCAAAACAAGGAAAAAACAATTTAAAAAAACGACTCTTCGACTACCAAAATAGTTGTTGACTATTTTAATAGTCAATTAGTCGTCTATTAGTCGACTATTCGTGGCAGCCCTAATGTGAAGACCGAAATTCCAGACCACCCATAAATCTGTGTTACCTCTTTAATGTTCTTCCTTACAGATATAGGACAAAGAGGAGGTGGTGTTGCATTATATGTTGATCAAAACTATAATTGTGAAATGGTGGAAAATATGTCTGTGGCAATTGATGAACTTTTGGAGTCTGTGGCAATAGAAATTCAGTTAGAATCTAACCGCAGTGTGATAGTTATCTGTGTTTATAGAGCAGAAGGATTAAAGATAGAGGAATTTTAGAAGAAACTATCTGAAATAATTGATGCTTTGTGGAGATTTCAATATGGATTTTATGAATCCACGGGACTGCATAGCAATTAAGGAATTTTTTAAAATGAAATGTATAATAAACGTGTTTCCATTGATTACGCACCCTACCAGAGTAACATCTACCAGAGCAACATTAATAGACAATATCTTCTCAAATGATATAGAAAATATTACTCAGAATGGAATAATATTGAGTGAATTAAGTGATCATCTACCTATTTTCACTCTATTTCAATTAAAGTCTATTATAAAGACCTCAGAAGATGAGACACTAAAATTTATACGGATAAGAATTCAAAGGGAAATTAACTTGTTCAGACAGGATTTGTTTAACTAAGATTGGAAGAGTGTGTATGGAACAGGTGTGAATGAGGCCTATGCAATCTTTATTAAAAATTATGTTACCCTGTACATTAAAAATTGCCCATTCCAGTTAAGTAAATCGAACAAATTTGTTAACAAACCTTGGATAACACCCGGTTTACAAAAAGCGTGCAGAAAGAAAAACAAAATGTACGTGAATTTTGTAAAATACAGAACAAAAACTCTTGAAGTAAAATATAAAATTTATAAAAACAGACCAACAACAATAATGAGGAGAGCTGAAAAAGATTATTATAAAAATAAAATAGAAAAAAATAAGCCTAACAATAAGCAGAAAACCTTAAAATTAAGTGACTAAAAGACACGCTCAAGGTAAAAGAACACCAGAATATTTATGCATGAAGGAAAAGTCATCAACGATGAAACTCAAATGGCAAATGAGTTTAACTCTTTTGTTTTTAACAGCAATTACTGGGTCAAAATTGTGATTGTTATCGATTAATCAGATTAACTACAAATCACAATTAATTACCCACACAAATTAACCATATTACAGGACTGATCATTGTGTTACGCTGCTACTTGAGAAAAGGACATGATTTGATAAGCATCTGTATACATGGTCCAGAAATAGATACATAAGGAGTTCAACTCATTTTTTGGCAATACGATACTTATTCAATACTGATTGATCAAAAACGCTAAAATCTAGATATTTCTTATTAAATAACTAGATATATGTGATAATGCTAGGCCAGGGGTCTCCAACCTTTTCTGCTCAATGAGCTACTTTTACATACTGAAACAGTTGATGAGCTACTCGCATTTGAAAACTTTTATTTACACTTCAAATGTTCACACTTAACAATTGAAAACATTAAAGTTAAAACAAAAAAACATTTTGTGTTGAAAAATTTCTTCACGTTCACATATGATTCTGTCAGTGATAATCCTGACACTGCATTAAAGCAGAGAGCTGTAAGCAGGAGTGGATCCACTGATGGAGTCCTTTAAATGCTCATCTATCAGTCTGGTTCTGAATTTTGACTTGATGACATTCATGTCAGAAAAGGCAGATTCACAGAGGGATGTTGACCCAAATAATGATGAATTTTCAGAGCATCTTGGAGGAGATTTTTGATCATTTTTTGGATGATCTAAACTCCAGAAGAGTTCAGAATGCTGCTGGGATTTTAGCGGAACATCATTGTGGAGATTTATGACTTCCACCTCCACAGAATCAGCAGAGAACAGGTCAGCATCTGTCCTGACAACTCACTCATATCCACATCCATTAAAGATTCAGAAGAAATATCACATTTTTTCAAACTGGCAGAATCTGTTTGAAAACTCTTCTAGCAGCTTGGACAGATATCACAATATTTTTGAACATTAAGGAGCTTTTCTGCTCCTGAATGAACGACCAGCATCTTTGCAACTAAGAGGGAAAAGAGGAAATCTGTAGTATTTTATTTGCTGTATGAATGAATGGAGCTTTACATGAAGGCCTTCACAGCACTGATCATGTCAATTTTTTTTGTTTTTGTAATTGTTAGTTCTTCTCACTCTGGGTGTGTATCTGCATGAGAGCCGCTTCCTCTGTTTCTGAGTTGGAATGCTGTTCCAGATTAACCCCAGAGGAGGGGAAATAGGGAACCCCCTTTTTATCATTATCGTCTCTACAAATATAAGTTTAAAATCACAGTTCAGAAGAGCCGACCAGGGTGCCCACGATCCGGACACCGGTCCTGAGCAGGTGTCTCCCTCCCAGACCAGCGGAGCTCCGCTGCGCTGTGACAGGACCAAACACTCGTATTTTATCAGTATTACAGATATATACACACACACACCTTTTTTAATATCCAATGTCTCAAAGCACTGTTTATATGGGCATCCTCAGGGATTTTTTTAATGCCTTATAATGTGTATACTATAGGTTTTGAAATACTTAATCTCTGTTTTATTATATATGTGTTCAAAGTTTTAAAAAAATAATTGCATGCTTTTATTTCATTTTTTTTGTCATTGATTCAGATTGCCTCATTTGATTTAAGTCTTTTTATAATGCTAGAAACAAATGAAGAAAAGATGCATGATTCATTGAAGACTTATTAAAATATTGTATTTATTTTTAGTTAGCATAAAGCTTACACCAGGGGTTTCCAACTGGCGGACCGCGGTCCGGATAAAAGGATCTCGGGGTCTGGATGCAATGGATGGTTAAAATATGTGTTTTACATCCATTCAAGGTGTAACTCGATTAGTTGAGTAATTGGAAAAAATAATCTGAGATTAGTCAAATGTTTAAATTATCATTTCTGGCAGCCTTTCTTATGACTGAAAAGACTGAAGTTGACAGCTTGCTAAAATATTTGCTAAATGACAAATTATTCTAAAAAAAAGTCCAGAAGTTGCCGTATTAGCAAAAAAAAGCAAGCATGTTGCTAAATTATTAGCCAAACTCCAAAATGCCTAAAAAAACTCAGTTAATGCCAAAATAACCAAAACATTGAGCATGAAGCCAAAAATATTAGCTAGATTCTAAAATAGCCCAAAAAATCTCAGTAGATATTAGGGATGCAACAATATTCGATATAAAACCGAACCGTTCGGTAAGCGTTACACGGTCCAGTACGGCATTTTTCACGGTAAGCCTTTTATTTATTCAGTACCACCGTGAGCCGCCTTTAGCGTGTGTCTGTGTATTCATGTCTTCGTAGCAGAGCCTGTCTGCTCTCACTCCCCCGTTCTGCCAGAAAATACTTTGCTCTCCCCCGGGAGGTGGAGTCCAAATGCTAAAAACATAGCATTTTAGCTAATTGACCAAACAACCAATGTGGTCGAGCACCGCTTGCGTCTGCGCTCATTTGGGCGTCCGCTTTCAGTGGGGAGTTTTCATGGACTTTTCATTTCATGGCTGACTGAATGCACCGACACAGCCGGCTGGGGCCCGTTTCAAGAAGCAGGTTTTGTTGGAACTCTGAGTTCCTGAACTCCAAATTCAGCAAAACTCTGAGTTTTCGGTTTCAGAAAGAGAGATAACTCAAACCCGTGAAAGTGGGCGAAACCAAGCCCGTTTCAAGAAGCGGGTTAAGCTGAACTCACAATCAATCACTGTGGCAACTGAGTCTGTGAACGAAACCTGGTCTGGAGCAGGTTTTCTTCAGGAAACTTAGAGTTCTCTGCGGTCTCCGCCCCTTTTTAAAGTGAAAGATGTTCAAATATGAGTTCTTCATTAATATTTAGAGAACATTCACATTAGAGACATCACGTTTCCACCAGCAGAAACCAAAATGACATGTTCATTCATAGAGGATCATGTAGAGAGGAGGCTGGATTAATCCAGAGGAAATGTTATTTATGTCTGGAGAGGATTTGAGGACACGAGTCGATTGATGCAGTTTCCCCGATTCATTTTTATTTGAGCGACATTATAAATAGTGAGTTTTTCCAGGGATTTGCTATTAAAAATAAAGAGTTTTATTTTCATCATTTGAAACCCTTAACAATGGAAATCATTAAATTTCAAACGCCGGGAGGAGCTTTCAACTCTTAACAGATCTGTATAGGACATTGCAAAAAAAAAAAAAAAAACCCTTTTCAGCAAATATTTTTTAAGTCTTGAGAATTAAATTTAGATAAATGATTATTTTAACATATCCCAGGCAGCTACAGTGTTTCGTTTTACCATGCAGTGATATCCGTGTGTGTGTGTGGTGCGTGTGTGGGGGGGTGGGGGGGTTTGAGGAAAACGGTCATTCATGCATTACGGATATGACTGGTTAAATTATTAACAGATCAAGAACCATTCCTTACTTTACAAGTGACTAAATAACCTTCCTGATATTATTTATTCGTTATTTGAAAGGATTCAAATGTAGACGTATGCATTAACTCTGCAGATGTTTTCTCTCTGTGTTTTACCGCTGCAGCTGTGTTGCTTTTCTTGATGAAAATGTTCTTGTAGTCTCATATGTATGGAGTCTCGAAAGAGCCAATATGAAATAAATATATACACCATTAAATAAATAAATAAATGTGGCATTAAATAAATAAATGTGGCAATAAATAAATAAATGTTGAAATAAATAAATAAATGTTGAAATAAATGTGGCATTAAAAGATTAAAAGAGCACATTTAAGTATTTCATGACATATTTATTTATTTCATTGCCCAGTGTGGGTCAAAAGAGCCACATTGAAATAAATATATTTAATATGAAATAAATAAATAAATGAGGCATTAAATAAATAAATGTGGCAATAAATAAATAAATGTTGAAATAAATAAATAAATGTTGAAATAATGTGGCATTAAAATATTAAAAGAGCACATTTAAGTATTTCATGACACATTTATTTATTTCATTGTCCCTTGTAGGTTAAAAGAGCCAAATTGAAATAAATATATTTAATATGAAATAAATAAATAAATGTGGCATTAAATAAATAAATGTTGCAATAAATAAATAAATGTTGCAATAAATAATAAATGTTTAAATAAATGTGGCATTAAAATATTAAAAGAGCACATTTAAGTATTTCATGACATATTTATTTATTTCATTGTCCCTTGTGGGTCAAAAGAGCCAATTGAAATAAATAAATAAATGTTGAAATAAATAAATAAATGTTGAAATAAATAAATAATATTGAAATAAATAAATAAATGTTGAAATAAATGTGGCATTAAAATATTAAAATAGCAATTAAAAAGCCATTTTTAACATTTCATAATATATTTATTTATTTCATGATTTCATTATACATTTCATGAAACAGGAAGTGGACACGCCATGAAAATGCAAACTGTCAGATTCTCTCGTCAAACTCAGTGGGCGGGGTCTAACTCTCGTTTTCTCTGCTCTGTTGATCTGGCCTGGTGCAAAGTTTTTGTCTGAGTCCTCACTCACATACACGCTGCAAACATTGTTTTGGTGAAACAAAGAACTTTTATTCGGGTCACCAAATCAAAATGTTTTCTCCGTCCACTTCATGCATTCTCACTCCCGACTCATCGCTTATCGACGCATGGTTAAACTCCGTCCTCGTGGAAACTCAAAGCTTTGAGGGAACCTTCTGTCAAACTGTACCGAGTTGGCTGGTCCAATGAGATCACAGCACCGAAAGCGCAACCGCAGACCCGCAGCCGAAGCGGGACCGACCCGGACGGAGCGATGCTCGGTCAAAAATGAGAGGAGCTGGCGGATCTGATTGAATCAAACTACGAACCACCAGCTACCGGGACGGGGAGCGCGTCACCCCCAATTCACTCTGAACGCGGAAGCGCCGCGAAGCGGAGTCCACTCTGCTCTTCTGCTAGAACTTTGTTTGTTTTTTTGCCATCATGGGTGATGATTTAAAAATCTAAAGACATTAACCCGTGTTTCTGCAAAGAAGAACCGCTATCTGCTGCTGTTTGCACCAAAGCCCCGCCCACCCGCTTGGTCGGCCCACTGGATCTGTGTGCTGGCGCGTGCGTCTCTGTTTTGGTGTGTGGGTGTGTGCGCACGCGCTCGCAGGTGTGTGTGTGTGCTGCTCTCTGCGTCTTTTTTTCTCCCCAAAACCAGCAGCCCCGCTCCAGAGTCTGCTCACTACGTTGATCTGTGCGCGCTCGTGTCAGTCTGTGTTGTGTGTGTTTCATAATTATTACACTGTGTTTTTTTGCTAAGAGGAGCTGCTCTCTGTCTTCCTGTCGTTTTTTAACTCTTCACCCGCACCGGAGTCTGCCCACGTTGATCTGCGTGTCTGCATGTCTGTCTGTTTTGTGTGTCTCTGTGCGCGCGCACAGAGACACTTTTTACACACACACACACCTGCGAGCGCGTGAATTGGGGGTGACGCGCTCCCCGTCCCGGTAGCTGGTGGTTCGTAGGTTTGATTCAATCAGATCCGCCAGCTCCTCTCATTTTTGACCGAGCATCGCTCCGTCCGGGTCGGTCCCGCTTCAGCTGCGGGTCTGCGGTTGCGCTTTCGGTGCTGTGATCTCATTGGACCAGCCAACTCGGTACATTTTGACAGAAGGTTCCCTCAAAGCTTTGAGTTTCCACGAGGACGGACTTTAACCATGCGTCGATAAGCGATGAGTCGGGAGTGAGAATGTATGAAGTGGACGGAGAAAACATTTTGATTTGGTGACCCGAATAAAAGTTCTTTGTTTCACCAAAACAATGTTTGCAGCGTGTATGTGAGTGAGGACTCAGACAAAAACTTTGCACCAGGCCAGATCAACAGAGCAGAGAAAACGAGAGTTAGACCCCGCCCACTGAGTTTGAGGAGAGAATCTGACAGTTTGCATTTTCATGGCGTGTCCACTTCCTGTTTCATGAAATGTATAATGAAATCATGAAATAAATAAATATATTATGAAATGTTAAAAATGGCTTTTTAATTGCTATTTTAATATTTTAATGCCACATTTATTTCAACATTTATTTATTTATTTCAACATTTATTTATTTATTTCAACATTTATTTATTTATTTCAACATTTATTTATTTATTTCAATTTGGCTCTTTTGACCCACAAGGGACAATGAAATAAATAAATATGTCATGAAATACTTAAATGTGCTCTTTTAATATTTTAATGCCACATTTATTTAAACATTTATTTATTTATTGCAACATTTATTTATTTATTGCAACATTTATTTATTTAATGCCACATTTATTTATTTATTTCATATTAAATATATTTATTTCAATTTGGCTCTTTTAACCTACAAGGGACAATGAAATAAATAAATGTGTCAAGAAATACTTAAATGTGCTCTTTTAATATTTTAATGCCACATTTATTTCAACATTTATTTATTTATTTCAACATTTATTTATTTATTGCCACATTTATTTATTTAATGCCTCATTTATTTATTTATTTCATATTAAATATATTTATTTCAATGTGGCTCTTTTGACCCACACTGGGCAATGAAATAAATAAATATGTCATGAAATACTTAAATGTGCTCTTTTAATCTTTTAATGCCACATTTATTTCAACATTTATTTATTTATTTCAACATTTATTTATTTATTGCCACATTTATTTATTTAATGCCACATTTATTTATTTATTTAATGGTGTATATATTTATTTCATATTGGCTCTTTCGAGACTCCATACATATGCTTGCAGGAACTTATCAATTTCCGTCGCCGGAAGTACAAAACTCATTTGTTTGTTCCCGTTGCCATGGTGAATCGTGCTGTCTTTGCTCCATTGATCAGGGCTTTTAATGGTCGAGACGCTCGCACCTGATTCTGGTTCCAACAACTTCAAGTTGATTGAATCAAACATTTTCAGCTGTTCTGGAACCGAAAACTCTAAGTTCGGGAATTTTGAGTCCAGTGACTCGAAGTTCAGGTTTCAACTCTAAATATGTTGAACCTGCTTCTAGAAACGGGCCCCTGGTGTGTGAGCGGCTTCCCCGCTCGTGTTTGAAGACGCGCCACAGACTCTAAAACCTGTGGTGTAAACACACCTCAGATTCACCGTCAAATATGAGGATCAGAGAGTGAAATGCATCACAAGAAATACAATGTCTGCAAGATTCGTGTCATCTTTTGTATACTGTGGAGGTACATGTCCAAAGTGGCCACCTACCTCTGACGTCACCACCCAGCCCCCTCTCCGTCTTAAAGTTGAACAACTGTGCAGGTAAAACAATGAAAACATCCCAGAAATATTTCAAAAGATTTACATTGTTACCTCAGGTAAACACAAGAAAATATCTGACACCATCAGGGTGTTTATTACTAAATCTCTGCAGTATTCTTTCAGCGGTTGAAAATGAGGGCTTTTGTCATTTAATGAAAACAGTTGACCCACAATAACGTGTACCAGTACGGCCATATTTCACAGGAAATTCTAAATATACCTGAGCTTTAAGAACAAGTGCACAAATTGAAGATGACTGGGTAAACACTCACCACTTTCCACGTACACTTCCTGTAAATGTGCATTACATGACGGCCTTCACGCTGATAAATAAAGAGTATACTACTACAGAATGTCAAGACTTAAGAGTATAGCTTAGATTGTTGGAGTTTATTATATTAATGTTTACAAGTTTTGAGGACTGAGGCACTTTTACATTTAATTAAATTGTATAAAAGTTGTAATGTTTACAAAAGTTCTATTTAACCCTTCCGTTCTCCTTAGCTTGTTTACATTAAAAGTGGGGTCATCTGGACACCACAGGACAGTGCGCTGAACTTTTTTTTTTTCACTGATTTTTGAGTTTCATTAATGTCCATGACAGACGTAAAAACCTGTCCCACTTCGTCCACATTTTTCATGGAAGAAATCGCATAACAATATGTGGTTGGAGCCATCTGGACCCCAAGGAGAGCGGAAGGGTTAAGTGTGATTCTGCAATAAGTACCAAAAGCTGTGCACTTGAAAAAAAATCTTATTTCTTTGTTAAGTTTGGTTTGCAAAAGAAATCATAATCTTCGGAATTGTAGGATTTCAGGGTTTTTTTTTTTTTTTTTGTTCAAAATGTACTGAACCGTGACCCTTATATTGAGGTACGTATCGAACTGTGAGCAAACTGTATTGTTGCATCCCTAGTAGTTCAAATTGGTCAAAAAAGAAAAGAAAATGGAATGTAGCAAAATGTTAACTAAACTTAAAAATAACCTGAAAATCTCAATAGATGTCAAATTAGCCAAGAAAAACAAACAAAAAAAGCTAGCAGGATACGGTCCGATTCTTTAGCCCTAAAACTTAAGCAGATATTAAATTAGCCAAAACAGCTCGCATGTTGCTAAAATATTTAGTAAAAAAACAAATTTATCTATTAGCTAATTTATAAATACGCATAAAAATCCACTGTAGTGTGATGGAAATTATATGTTTACGTATACGTTTCATCTTTACAATTAAATGTGTCTAACCTTTGTGCACAGCCGTGAGGCCACAAGCTTTATTTTCTTATTGTCAGGACGCCTTGATCACAGTGTATAAACATTTTGACTTCATTAGAACATCTTGTCCATATTAGATATGGCGCTTACGTTCCTATCCTAAGTTTCTGATTAAAGTTGTTTGTATGGCTCTATAAAATACGAATGTCCTTCATCACAGGCAGGGCTCTGCAGACCTCTCCTCCATGCTTGCAAGACGTGTACTTTTCTCTGCTCTGTTTTAATAAACATTCTTAAAACCGTTTGACAACATTTCTTTATTCCATCGGATCCAACTATTTTTCCACCACAGTAGGTACCAAATTAGCTAAAACAAGCTAACATTGCTAATATAAAAACTAAATGTTAAATAATCTAAAAATTGAAAAATATTTAATAGATGTTAGTTTAGTCTAAAAAGCTAGAATGAGGCTAATACAAACATATATTGGTAATTTACTTGCATCAACTCATACAAACAAAATTTAATGTTTTAGCAAAGTTACCCTGAAGTTCTTCATTTAATAAAGGGGGATGTAGTATCAGGTGATGGAGGAACCTTTGTGTGTCTGATATATGTTCCCTGGGGGACGTTCAATAAAGAGGACTCAGTGCAAAGCTGCAAGCTTTGAGATCTATAAAACTCAGCCAATTGAACTTTTACTGGTGTTCCTGCCATTAAAAAAAAACAAAAAAAAGAGACTTTTTTTTTTTTTTTTTACATCTGAGATGTTTCATCTGCTTTGGATAAATACAGAGATACTTCTGACCTTTTTTCTAGCTTGCTCTGTCATCCGCGTTTGTTTGTTGTCTCTGTGTCAGCGGAAGGGTGCGTTTTCTGTTCTTGTTTTTTTTTTCGTTTTCACCTTCTGCCGCACAATAAGTTTTTTTTTAATTGAAAACAGGTAACATACAATAAATAACAAAGAACATATAACAATATGTAATATAACAAATAAAATTATATCAAATTATAGAGCTGAGTAAGATGACATGTTTTGATTGCTTTTTTGTTTGTACTGGGGGAAATAGACTGGATGTAAAATCTAATTTGGGCTAATAAATCTAAAAAAAAAATTGGGAGCTTTATTATTAAATTTAGTTTTATGAATATAATCCTTGGTTAACAAAATCAGGAGATTTATTAAATAAAATTGAGGTGAAAGCTTATTATCATAATTAAAGAAACCAAATAAGATGTTTTTCCATGTTAAAGTAAAATGTGGATAAATTTTAATTTTTATCAGATTTCTATCCCAGATTATTTCAGTGTGCTTGCAATTCCAAAACATGTATCAATGTTTCCTCAAATTGACCACAGAATGAACAGTGTGCGTTTGTGTGTGAGACCCGCGCCTCTCTGACGAAGCTCAGCAACATGAGCTCCATGTCCGCGCTGATGTCGGGCCGCTACAGTAGCACTGTTAAGCAGTACCAATGAGGCTGAAACTTTTGGGGGGAGCAGACAAGTTGTAACACAAATGAATACTGAATGGTGAGTCGGCAGTTTAACTCTTTATTTAATTATCAGACCATTTTATCAGCAATTTTTAAAAATCAAAATTATCAGCGTGACGCCATAATGCCAATATCGGCCGATATATATCGGTAACCGATATTATTATTGTGCAACCTTAGCTTTTCTGTGTAAAATAAAGTAAAGTAAGTAGGCTGGTATGTCAAAAATTTAATTGGGGTGTTAGATTAAACTCTGAAAATAGAAAACAATATTTCAGTAACAAGACAGAAGTTAAACTGCAATTTCTCTGGAGGAAAGCCTTTTACAGGAGAAGAACTCAGTCCACTCTGCAAAGCAGCTCTGAGTGTTGCCTGTAAAGACACCAGTTTCATTCAGTTTCAGGGAAGCCATAGTTTACAAAAGGGAGGAATGAGTCTACGGTTTGCACGAGAGCTGTGTGATATTTCCCCCCAAATTTGATATTCGATTTTAATCTTTTTTTTTCTCATTTTATTTTCTTGGTTAAAAAATAAAAATGCCAGAATGTGTTTGACAAAAACTTTGTTTATTTTAAACATCTCCACAGGAGGTTGCATTGAATTAAAAATGCAGCTAAATCAAAGGTGCTGAAATGCTTGTAAAACGATGTGGCAGGCTCTGCTGCCATTGTAAACAATGAAATTATAACACAAAATGTTTGCAGCTTGAGGTAGATACATCAAACTCAAACTTAGTGCAACATTTTAGTCAGCAAGTACATCCATGTTTTTTTTATTTTAGTTTCTTAAATGTTTTTGGCAAGGAAGACAAGCCTGTCTACTGCATCAGCTTCAGACATGTCCTGTGGCACAATTCCAACAGGTCAACAGGGAGGTTACCAGCTCAGTCTCCATAATTGGTGAAAAGATGGCATTGGTACATTTTCTTTTGAAGAAAGAACCCAAAGTCATTTTCTTATTGGGTGAAGCCAGTACTTCTCTGCACTCCAGATCCAGATGGTCCGGGCAGTTGTTGTGGTTTCAGCAAGCAAAGACGTCAGTTCAGTTACAGCAGAGCACACTGAGCTGCTCTCCACCACGGCCAAATCAAAAACATGTATTTTTCTTATGGAATTCAGATTAATGCATTGTTTTAAGATTACGATTTAAAACAAAGTCGAAAGAGCCGCGGTAGTCAACCGAAAGTAAACACATCTTAGTTGCAGAAAAACTTCCGGTTTTCAAAGTAAAACTAGCGAGACTTTTTTTCCATTCAAAAATTGAGACTGAAGTTCTGTTCAGTGACATAACTTCGAAAAAATGAATTAGCTTTAACTTCGGAGCTTTATCTCAGTGTTTATATTATTTTGGTTATGGTAACTCTTCAACAGTTATTGAGCAACAGCAATTAATGAAACTCCGTCTTATTCTGAAGAAACGCAGCCTCACGCTGCTGAAAGGAGGATGTAATCAACGTGAATCAGATGATTCTGCTGTGTGTGTGTGTGCGTGTATGGGGGGGGGGGGGGGGGGATACTTTTTTCACACGGGCTGTACACCGAAAAATATTGAAGAACTTTGAGGATAAAAAAAATGTGGGGAACATTTTTAAGTTTTGTTGTTGAATGATCCAAAACAGCAGTAATTTTTATTCTCTTTATCTGAACTTAACCAGAAGGCTGACAAAAAAAAAGGTTAAAGTGACAAACAAAATTTCTTTCTATCTGAATATTTTTGGGGTTTTTTTTAATCAGTTTTGTTGATTCTGATCTACTGTTCTAAATAAATGTCTCGTAATTTCAATTCTCCTCCATCTAGTAAATATTCTCATAGCAATAAACATAATAATAAAAAGTAAGAGTCGTGGTTCAACTCGTGAATCGTTGAGCTTGATTCGTGAATCGTATCGGATCGCCACCCAAGCAACGATCCACAGCCCTAATTAGCAGGGTGATACACATTTGCTTCTGCTTTGGAGAAAACTTGCGCCGCAGCGCTGACTGTCATGTAAATAAAGTATTTTGGCCACATTCATCCTGTCATCAAACAGAAAGGTTTCTTGAAAGAATTGGATTGTTTTCCTTCACTTTAAAAGCCTCCCTTATGGTTAATGAACTGTTTGAATGCTAGATTTAGGAATCTTGCAATCACACTTCTAGAAACTTAAGGCACTTTCATTCCATTTTTCATATACTGAAAAATATTTTTTTGTGGAAATCAGACAATATTGAGTGATCCCTTAAAAAAACAAATATTTTGTTATTTAACAAAAAAAAAAAGCAGCATAAATTTTTGGGTAAAAACAACTTGTATATGAGATACAGTCACTGTGCTTAATGCTGTGATCATTAAATAACATTAATTTTACCATTTTATTACAATGAAAGACATGAAAGTTCAGTTAGATTCGATTTAAGTCATACTCTTGAAAAAAAAAAAGGTGAAAAATTGTTCCGGTACAGTCTTGGGATATAACACGATATATATCGTATCGTGAGACATATCGGGATACTTGTCGTATCGCCATACACACACATCTATTTTTGGACTATTTTGGAATTTATTTAGGTTTTTAGACTATTTCGGAGTTTAGCTAATATTTCAAATACATGCTAGCTGTTTTGAATAATTTAGGCTTATTTTTGTTTTTTTAGGTTAATTTAAAGTTTAGCATATATAACAGCTACATGCGAGCTGTTTTAGCTAATTTGGGCTTTTTTTTTTTTTTTAGGCTAATTTGAAATTTAGCTAATATTTTTGCTACATGCTCGCTATTTCGCTAATTTAGGCTTAGTTTTGTTTTTTAGGCTAATTTGGAGTTTGGCTAATATTTCAGTTGCTTGCTAGCTATATTGGCTAATTCAGGCTTTTTCAATTTTTCAGGTTACTTTTTTTGTTAAGCTTTTACTTTAGCTGCATGTTAGCTGGTTTGGCTAATGATTTTTTCAGGAGGGGGGTTGTGGCTAATTTGAAGTTTAGCTAATATTTCAGCTGCATGCTACTGTTTTGGCTAACTTAGACTTTTTTCAGTTTCTCAAGCTGATTTGGCATTTTACCAATATTTTAGCTGACAACAGCTTCAACGTTCTCAGCTATTAACTTCAGCATTTTTAGTTATTATTTTCAGCATGTTCAGCTACCGTCACCAGCATCTTCAGTGGCAAAATTCAGCTTACAGCATTCACAATAACACTATTACAGGTAATGATATATATCTAGTTTTTGGTTAGTTTAAAGCTAATTATGTTTAAGATGTGTGTTTTAAATCCAGTTTGTGCAAATTGAAATTAGTCGACTAATCGGAAAAAATAATTATTGATTAGTAGACTTAAAATATTAGTTTGTGGTAGCACTACGGGGCAAGCAGTTTTCCGTACACCACATGTCCTTGACCGCCTACCGGACAGGGATCTGGTGCTGGACTCTTTCCTCTTTGCTCGCCGCTACTAAGGAAGTCCTGGTTAGTTTATTTTCCTCTGCTTAGTAATCTGATCACCAGCGGGTTGTTTATTCTGATCTGACGTCTAATATGACGGTCATCCTCCATAAAATCAAAACATTGGTGGTCCTGCCAGAAAACGTGGAAATAGTGTGAAGTCTAAAGCTGTCAATGACTTTGAATAGACTACAAGATCCGCATAAACGTTCACTATTGAGAGCAAACTCACTCACATGTTCTTAAAATGTTTTCTAGCAGTTCTCCTTTATCATCTGACAGTGATAATTTACTGTAAAAGTCACATTCTTGTTTTTCCTGCTGTTCGTTTGTAGCACAGCAGTAAACAGACATCTAGATCATTCCAAGATAGAGTCACACTTTACGTACGCAACAAGCTAGCATGTCATCTCTAGTGATTATAGCTCCTTGATTGGACAGTTTGGATCCAGATAGCAGCTCAGACGAGGAAAACAAAGACGTTGATGGATGAATTTGTCTGCAGGTGGATACAGGGAACATACCTGCAACGTGGAGCTGAAGCTGCGGGTTCCAGGTGATATCCAGCAGTCTGCGCTGACCACAGAGCTCCTCATTCTCATTCTGGACGATGGTTCCTTCACAGAGTCTGAAGGTTTCTTCAGCAGCAGAAAGTTGTTCTCTGACAGACTCTTTCTGAGCAAATGAAGACATGGTTCCTGCAGCTGCTCAAACAAACACCGCCGTCCTCTGAACACCAGCAGCTCCGATCATCTGCTAGTCTCACAGCCCCGTTGTCTTTACGTTCAACACGTAATCACTCATTTACGACACTGTAGCTAAATATTATTGCTCGGAATCGAACCAAGTATCGCTACGTGTCTTTAGAAACCTCACAACAGTCCGAAGAAAACACCCCTGTCGTCTCGACACAAGCTAACACAGCTAGCCTGCTAGCGCGGCCTGGTTCTGTTTACTTCCGGGCTGTGTTGCCAGATAGTCTCACAGTTTTTCAGCCCAAAAGTCATTAGAAAACCGCCGCAAGCAGCAAAAAAAACCGCCCAACCCTTTGTGACCGCGGGGGAGGAGGAGGGTGTATGTAGGGGGGAACAGGGGTTACAAACTCCACCTAGTGGCTGTTTACAGAAACTACAAAAACTTAACTGCCAAAAACAGTGCGCTATAACAAAATAGAAACGCAAAATAAACAGAAGTTAAATTTTAATATACTTTTTTTATTGTCACAAAATAAACGCTTTAATGCAATTTATCAACATCTGGCAACACAGTAAACGCACATGTGAGAAAGGATAAGGGTTGAGGTGGTCCTAAATAGAGTTGGGTAATAAAAAGGAAAAAAATCAAATAAAAATTTAAAAAGGGGTATATTTCAATCTGGAGTGCTGTATAAAATACAAGAAATATCTTTCCAGTAACTTGCTTTTCTCGCTGTCTGCTCTCTGTTTCTCTGTGTCTGAAGCAGGCACGTGCAAAGGGGGGGCGCTGGGTGCTCGGGCACCTGCCCCTTGATGCCCAAAGTGCCCTTTTGTCAACGTGCCTTTTTTTTTTTTTTTTTTTTTAAGTTTTGTAAATATGTCTGGGGAAAAGCCTGTATGTGCTCCTTAAAAAAAATAATATAATAAAATAAAAAATAATAATAAAAAATCAATTTCGGTCCCTGGATCACGTGACCTGCGTAAACTTGCCCTGACCTCCTCGGAAGCATCAGAGCTGCAGCCCTGAAGACCTGGCAGTACGATAAGAAGTGGCCAAGGACCGGTGAGTAGGATATGCAGCGGTATTTGTTGTTCAATGTGCAAATTGTTTGGTATATTCTTGGAAAATGACAGACAGTGAAGTGGACATGCTGTGTGTGTTTTGCGACCGCGCATATGTGCAGCTTCGGCGCCGGAACTGTCCGCTAGAGCTGCTGTTCAGCCTCCGCGCGAGGCTGCAGGGTACTCTTCTATTTAGAACGAGCGTAACTAAATCGGTGGAGAGTATACATGCGAGCACATCTACTTGTATTATAGTCCAGATTTTTTTCCTTTAACCTGCTGTTGGATTTTTTTTAAATCCGTGCAGTACAAGCTAGGACATTTTCCGGCCGAAAATTGCAGTTCACAAAACCACACGTCAGCTTTAAAAAAAGAGTTAGTTGTCGTCTAATTTTTCCACTAGTCGATTACTGTTGATTTATTCTACATCTCCTGTAATTTTCATGAGGAAAAAACAATTACCAGATACTGTTTTTTAATTCGCAAGCCTCCGTGTCCAAGAATTGAATGCTGGGACGGGAGGTCACGTGACCAAATCTAGCAAGCTGATTGGCTGCAAGCAATGCGTACAGGCATACAGGAGCAGATTTCTGTATGATTATTTGTTAATATTGACATTAATATTGATTTAATACTAAATGTGTGACTTAATTCTTGCAGGTCGCTTGATTCATTTTCCAACGATACCCTCCTTTAGTGGATTGGACAAATAATGAGAAAGTTACGACAATTTAAAGACTCTGATTTTTGTTTCTTGTCTCAAAAATGTCACAGTTTTGCTATTTATTCAGGAATAAAATTATACCCTCCTTTTGATCACTTAACATGACATAACTTTCTTATTCTTTGAGCTATCTTAATGATTTTTATACCGTTGGAATGATCTCTTTTTAGCCCGTTCCAGTGATATAAATATCAGAGCAATCAACCTTATTTGAACATTTTTGTCACATACCTACACCAAGATAGGCTAGTTGGGCTGCGTGTGCCGTCCACATAGGAAGGTGGGGGAGGGAAGACCCTGCAAAACAATGCTAAAAAACAAAAAAATAAAACATCGCTCAAAGTCTAGAGCAATTATTTTTAACGTTATATAGGCCCTCTAAAAATTTGGATGATTTGGTTGATTTAGGAGCAGTTAACGTTTGCTCTGGTTACTGTTGTAATGTCCCTTCATCCGATATTTTAATCTAATTTTTAGATTAGTAATCTAGCGTTATTTGGTTACAGTGTCGGTTAATTTTGAATCGTAGTTTGTCTCCTTGAAGCTAGCAATCTGTGTTTTGTAATATGGGCTATATAAAAAATGAATACTTACAAATGCAAAGACACATTATTTCATTTAATTTTTTTATTTTTTTTTACTAATGAATAATAATTAAGGGCAGATCATGATTCAGCTCCATAGAGCAAATTTGTGACTAGTATTTTTCTGTATGAAATGTCATTGTGTGTGTTTGTGTTTTATGTGCATCAGATTGTCAATCATATCACAGGAAAGATGCCTCGTAAGGAGAGGAGGTTGAGGGAAAAGCGAAAGGAGCTGTCTGAGGCTGCGAAAGGCACTAGATCACTCACCAGATGGATGTCAAAGAGCCCAAAAGGTAAAAATAACACATGTACCAGCCTTACATTGCAGAGGTATTCAT
The DNA here is from genome assembly GCA_003999625.1 of Oryzias javanicus. NCBI lineage: Eukaryota > Metazoa > Chordata > Actinopteri > Beloniformes > Adrianichthyidae > Oryzias > Oryzias javanicus. The sequence continues at coordinate 5,730,900 of CM012438.1, forward strand.
TTATAGGAAATAATAGCAAGCACAGTTTCACTGTTGTTGTTCTGTTTTCTGCCATGATTTAGTTTTTTTTTTTTTTTGTATTTATGAGGAGTCAGCAGTTTAGCAGGTCAGTCACAGTGAACCATCTCCAATGTCTTATCTTTGTATCTTGTCATGGTCACATAACAATTGTGTAATCAGCTACCATCTCTCCCATGCTCCTTTTAGTTGCTACACTCTCAGATCATACAGCCTATCACCAGGAATATCAGCAGCAGCAGCCTTTCCTCCATCCCCCTCAACAGAAACTGTACAATGTATCCCATCAGGTAAAACAGACTACACTTGCTTTGCACTGCCCTCTACCAAAGATGTCAGATGTGGACAATGACACGTAAAACATGTATGTACTTGCGCTACTTAACCACTCCACTGTATGCTTATTGACTATACATTGTATTTGTTAATACAACTACCTGCAACAAGCAATATTCTCTAGCCTTCACTTCAAAATGTCCATAGGTTTTTTCTTGTAGCCTACTTAATGCACATGGACTAAAGCCGATAGTTGTTTTTTTTTCCCCCATGGGTACCTTTATTAATCCTTGCTTGTCTTGTGTTGTCTAATTGTACTGTCTGTCTTAACTGTTTTTGCTGCTGTAATGAGTGAATTTTGTTAATGTGGGATAAAGTTTATATTATATTGTCTTGATGTATGATAGTATGGCGTGATTCCGTGTTGCATTCTTCATGAATATGGGTTACGACAGTTCAGTTATATCGTAAGGTATGTTGTACGGTGCTTCAAATTTTTGTTCCATGTGCCCTTTTTTTAACTTTCAGCACCTGCCCCTCCAAATGTCTCTGCACGGCCCTGGTCTGAAGGTCTGAATTTCTAAACTACTTCAGTAAGTTTTCATCATTTTCAATGTTAAAAGATGTTTTTCTAGACAGAGTTTTCTGCGTAGTCGAGTACTCCAATCGCTAAAATACATTCAAGCTAAATTATGCAATTCGTAAGATGGCAGATTGACGTTTTCACGGGAGGCACCAGTGGGTGTCGCTGTCCCAGCATGAGCTGCGTTAGCTGATACTAGTCTGAGTTTGGTAAGCCTGTTTTTATTGTAATCTTCAACCATTTTTTTAAATTGAGTGGTTGTTTTTATTGTATTTTATAGCAACATCACGGAAGTGATAGATCCGGACTGACTGGGGGTTTTAAAAACTGGGCGTGAGGTTTTGAGACACACCAGGTATAAAGCTCATGTTTTTCTTAATGACAGTAGAAATGAATTTAAAATAAATATTACATTATTTTTTTAAATATGAAAATATGTTTTTAATACAGTGTTTTCTGCTTTTGGTGTTTGAGTACTTTGCCCGGCTGTCCTGTTATTAAGTTTCTGGTTTTGCGTTTTTGTTTGTTTAAGTCATTTCCCTTAGTTAACACTCCTTAAAGTTGTTTTTTTTTTGTGCAATCTCTAAACAGAAGTTGTACTTTTATGCAATTTATTCAAGATGATTCTTAATTTGCAGCTTTATTTTCTTTGTAAAATTAGGTATTTTATTTCTATTACTTTTATTTCATCCTATTTTTCTCATTGAATACTTGTTTCTTGTTTACTGTTGTCCTCGGCTGTTTATATTTACAAATGAGTAACTTGAAATGATTCATGTTGTATTGGTGAATTTATTCCTCATTTCTGTTAATATTATTGTTGATTGTAGTTGTACTTTTATTTTATCACTATACATTTAAATGAACTTGAAAAAAAATGTTCAGTTTTATGAAAACAAAAGTGTTCAAAATGTAACCTCATATTCTGAGCTGGCAGAGTGGATTTATCTCAATATTCATTAAACATTGAAAAAGAAGCTGTCGACTGTTTATACTTTTCTGGCATTGAAAGAGTAAAAAATGTGAGACTCCCAGCTGCAAATGAAACTGAGTTTTATTCATTTTCAAACAACATGATGGTTCTTCACATCCTGACAGAACTCGGTGGGACTCGGCCATGGTCCTCTTTGGATCTGTGCAAACCACCCAGCTGCAACATTGATATTTATCTACTTTTTGAGACCAAGTTTTCCTTATGACTCCATCAACATTCAGAACTGGAGAAGAGCAAGAGTTTTAAATTAAAATATTTTTTGTACTGTACAAATCACTGTAAACCAAATAAAACAAGGCAAAGCAACCACAGTTATTACAAACAAGTGAAAATAAACATGAGCAATTAATGGCTAAAAAAATGAAGTAAATTAATAAATGCCCCTAGCCCGGAGAATCTCCGCCTGCAGATAAATCCAGGAGCTGGACCTCCACTCTCCTTATCAAAGCCCGACTCCTGTTGGTTCCTCTGTGGCTTCAGGAGCAGAAAAATCTGAAGAAATAGACAAACATCAGAACAAATGATGTATAAACACATTTTATTATAGATGCTGGTCCCTTAAAAAAATAGGGTCACGTTTTGTGTCCAAACAACCATTTGAAATGTTTTTATTTTAGGTTTCCTACGGTGGCCGGGAAGTGCAAAACAATAATACATTTACCCAAACACTTTTACAAGTTTATCAAAACACTTTTACAAATTTATAAAAACACATTTACAAGTTGACCGAAACACTTTTACGAATTTATAAAAACAAATTTACAAGTTTATAAAAACACATTTACAAATATATTAAAACACATTTACAAGTTTATTAAAACACTTTTACAAATTTATAAAAACAAATTTACAAATGTATTAAAACACTTTTACAAATATGCAAAGACAAATTTACAAGTTGACCGAAACACATTTACTAGTTTGCCCATAGTCTGTATATTTGATGGACAACCCTATGGAAGTTTTTTTTATGTCAAAATTCAAAGTATTATGCATTATTCAATTGACAATTCAGTTTGCAAATTCATCATGCAATTTGAAAATGCATTTTTCAATTTGAAAATGAATTTTTCAATTTGCAATTCATTATTAATTTCAGGCTTGCAAAATGACAATTCATTTTGCAATTTACAATTCAATATTCAAATTTACAATTCAATATCACAATTTTTTAAAACAAAATATTGAATAAAAACGAAATCAATTGCATTGCATATTGCCGTGGGTTTTTCATGTCATAATTCAAATGACAATGCATTTTGTAATTTACAATTCAATATGTAGTTTGACCTTTCATTTTGAAATGCATTTTGCAATTGACAATTCAATATTTTAAAATGGCATTTCAATACATGGTTTGCTTCAAATAACTTAAGATCTATTGTGTATTAAAATCTCCCATGCTCTTTTTGTGTCAAAACTCATTCCAACTTGCAAAACAGCGCCCCCCTGCTGTAATGCATTCTCAGTTTTATCCAGGCGCTTCAAGTCTGTCAAAATTCAAATCGTTTTGCATTCTGTCAGACGCTCATCAGGGCGGGGCCTTCCACCTCCCAACATTTGCTAAATCCCGCCCCCACTTCCTTACTCAACTAACCAATGGAGTTGTTTGGTGTCGGAGGTTACAGTAGAGCAGGGGTCTCAAACTCAATTGAGCCGGGGGCCGCTGGAGGCAGAGTCTGGGTGAGGCCGGGCCGCATCAGGATTTCCACAAGCAAATCGCTGATAAAACATTCCAATGTTCTCAAATATCTTTATTTTTAACACAAAATAATGAATGAATTAAATTAATTTTAAAAAATGAATCAGATAATCAATTTTTATTAATTAAAATAATAACAATGACCATACAGCAGACACAGGCGACTGAAACCACATATTGACTGACTGACTGATCAGTGTTTCTCAAATGGTGGGGCGCCCCCCTGGAGGGAATGCAAATAAAAACATGTTTACATTAGTTATGAATATTGTGCATAATCCTACATAGTAGTTGATAATAAATTCAATATAGCAAAAACAACCTAAAACTCAATTTACAGTTAGCCAATGCGAAAGAATTGAATCTCTGAGAAAAGACAGAATCCTAGCACTACTGTGGAGAGAAACATGGAAAGAAGAACAAGTTTTTACTTTGTCTGGAAGTTTTGGAGGTATTCTAAAAAAAAAAAAAAGAGAACAATTAATAAAACTGATTATTTAGAAGTTTTTTTTATTATTATTATTTATTATTCTTTAATGATAATAAAAGTATATTTTGAGGAGATATACGTTTAATTTGAGCAAATTAACGGATACTAATGATGCTTGCAGCTGAGGGGGGGGGGTGTCTAATAGAAAATACCTGAGAAACACTAGACAAGAGAAAAATCTTTTTATTCAGTTTCAAATGTCTGTATTTACAGAACCTTCTTCATTTCTGAGCTGAGAGCAGCGCGCTCACTCAAAGGTTGGAGCGCGCGTTGATACGCAAGTTTTTAAATCTGGTCTCAAGCTCTACGCACAAATCGTGCACGCACTGAGCGCGCGCTGAGTCTTCAACCCGGTTCAATATTTCACACACAGTAGCAGCAGCGCTAATGAACGGTAAAAAAAAAAAAAAACACCATAGAAGAAGAATCTCCTCTGCTGCTGCGTGCGTGACCGCGCTGCTCCGGTGTGGATACCACCAGCTGAAACCCGCGCAGACATGCGGCCGGAGTGAAAGCACCTTTGAAGATTCTGCTCGCTCGCGGCCATCACTCACGGCGGAAGTAGTCAGTCCTCTCTCGGCGAGGACTTTAGAGTGGAGGAGGAAAAAGCGCTCGCGAGGAGTCTGATTTGTCCGGGAATATTTAATGCGTGCGCCGAATTGTCGTGTGGAACACGCTTTTTTGACAAGCGGCAGGCTGTGTTCATGTGTTGTCACGTGGCGAAAGAGGAGTGGGGCCCGCGAATCCCGTTCAGTGAGAAAGCACTTCCAGCAGCTTCGTGGCTCCTCCTCCCCCAGCTGACTGCGGAATGAATTAAAGAGTGGAGGAGGCTCGGACAGCCCGCCGATGTCCCGCCCTCCAGAGCCATTACCTTACCGTGTGTTCGTTCAGCTCAGCACACAACAACTGTCATTCATATCAGCCTTGCGGGCCGCACTAACAGTAATCTTTCATATGAAGGTGGGGGCCGCAAATTTTCATCCCGCGGGCCGCAGATTGCCCGCGGGCCGCGAGTTTGAGACCCCTGCAGTAGAGAATGCTAGCTTCTATCTGCTAAAGAGTTAGCTTCTGTCTGGAGAACTTGCACTTCAACCGCTGTGTGACAGCACTAAAAGAGATTTTGGAGAGAATTTTTAGGGCAGCAGTGAACTTCAGACAGCAGCGGTCCGCAACCCTCGGGCACACGCGCCCGGACACAGATCCAGTGGGCCAACAGAGCGGGTGGGCAGGGCTTTGGGTACAAACAGCAGCAGAGAGCGGTTCTTCTTTGCAGAAACACTGGTTAATGTCTTTAGATTTTTAAATCATCACCCATAATGGCAAAAAAACAAACAAAGTTCTAGCAGAAGAGCGGAGCGGACTCCGCTTCGCGGCGCTTCCGCGTCCAGAGTGAATTGGGGGTGACGCGCTCACCGTCCCGGTTGCTGGTGGTTCGTAGGTTTGATTCAATCAGATCCGCCAGCTCCTCTCATTTTTGACCGAGCATCGCTCCGTCCGGGTCGGCCCCGCTTCAGCTGCGGGTCTGCGGTTGCGCTTTTTCGTGCTGTGATCTAATTGGACCAGCCAACTCGGTACATTTTGACAGAAGGTTCCCTCAAAGCTTCGAGTTTCCACGAGGACGGACTTTAACCATGCGTCGATAAGCGATGAGTCGGGAGTGAGAATGCATGAAGTGGACGGAGAATCCATTTTGTTTTGGTGACCCGAACAAAAGTTCTTTGTTTCACCAAAACAATGTTTGCAGCGTGTATGTGAGTGAGGACTCAGACAAAAACTTTGCACCAGGCCAGATCAACAGAGCAGAGACATAAGAGTTAGGCCCCGCCCACTGAGTTTGATGAGAGAATCTGACAGATTGCAATTTCATGGTGTGTCCACTTCCTGTTTCATGAAATGTATAATGAAATCATGAAATAAATAAATATATATGTGTTAAAATTTTTAATTGCTATTTAATATTTTAATGCCACATTTATTTCAACATTTATTTATTTATTTCAACATTTATTTATTTCAATTTGGCTCTTTTGACCCACACTGGGCAATGAAATAAATAAATATGTCATGAAATACTTAAATGTACTCTTTTAATATTTTAATGCCACATTTATTTAAACATTTATTTATTTATTGCAACATTTATTTATTTATTGCCACATTTATTTATTTACCACATTTATTTCATATTAAATATATTTATTTAAATGTGGCTCTTTTGACCCACACTGGGCAATGAAATAAATATAAATGCCTTAAATGTGCTCTTTTAATCTTTTAATGCCACATTTATTTCAACATTTATTTATTTATTTCAACATTTATTTATTTATTGCCACATTTATTTATTTAATGCCACATTTATTTATTTATTTAATGGTGTATATATTTATTTCATTTTGGCTCTTTCGAGACTCCATACTTATTCTCTCGAGTTATTATTACTACACTGGATTTTTCTATCTGTTTTCTGTTGGCATTAAAGTGAATCAAGCCATTCCCTACTCTGTACTTAAAATGGCAATTTACAAATATATATTGATAATGCATCAGTAAAATTAAAAGTTGAGAAGTTTTCACGTGAAACATTCATTTTTTTTAGCTAAGCTAAGCTAAACTAAGCTAAGCGAAGCGAAGCGAAGCTAACGTCCATATGGACTTCTAGAGATGTTCTGCTCAAGCGGCTAGCTTGACTGCATCGAATCTTTCAAAGCGGAAGTGTCACTGGTGGAGTATCGAGCGCTCGCTTCAGATTTCTTCTGATCACATGACTTTCCAAATGACGCTTCATTTCGTCAGTAGCGCATGGCTGACCACTCGCGGCAGTTCTGAATTCAGAGCTGGGTTTTTAATAACTCCGTTCACTCATCCTGTGTCTGTGTTCCTAAAATAGTAGTAATGAGATAAATTATTTCTCTATAAGCTGCCGCTCATTTCACTCACAGCAGATGCGCACGAAGAGACAGAGGAAGCGGGGCGGACCCGTAGTCGTGTAGGTAAACGTTAAAAGCGTTGCACATCCAGGGTTTGCCAGAAAGAGAGGAAGAAAGAATAAAAGATGGAAAAACACTTCGGTTTTTGGTTGAGAAATGCAAATTTAACCGGCGATCTAACTTTCTTTCCTCATCTCTAAACCATTAACAATTGAGATGAGGGTATAAATATTTATCATCTTTAGTTTTTGATGTATGTTGGCCCAGTGGTTAAAGCTCTCCCCCGGAGAACAGAAGTAAGACTTGCTCAGGACATGTCCATTTTTAAATCTTAAGTGGTTATTATTGAAGTTTAAAGAAATAAATCAAAATTCATAATTATTTGTTGCTACATATTCCAGGCAGTTATTTGTTTCTGTTCAGGCCGCTGGTGGTGGGGTATTTGGATTGCCAACTTTTTTTGTGATTGATTAAAATATGTTTTTTTTATTTATGCTTTAACATATTTTCATTACTGTTTTGTGCTCTGGTTGCAGTTTTTTTGTTATGTTTCACCTTTATTTGTTTAAAAGAAAAAAATGATTAAAGTTCACATTTTTAAGTCGGATTGTGGTATTGTGTATTCATCATTTATTTTTTTACATTTTATGTGCTGTAACTAAATAAATAAAACACAGAAAAACATGTTTTTTTAGTATTAACAATTCATTTTGGGCATAATTGTAAATTATTGCTAGTTATAAATCAATTCAAGCAACAACACAATCTAAAGAGGTGACTGTGGCTGTTTTTAGTGAGCCGAGCCAGAAGTCAGTTTGGTAGAACATTTTATTTGCTGACATTTAACATCTTTTTTCATATTAATAAATGTATGCACACATTCAGCACAGACGGGCCTACATATTAGCAGTTCAGTGATTATTTATGAAAGAAACAGATTTTGGAAATTGTAAAAGTGCTATTGCTGCATATGACTTAACGCACATAATGACTCATACTTTCATGACACATAGGTCTTTTTTTTTCTTCCACGGTGATCCAGTTTTGTTGTCTGGCCAACAGATTTTACTAGTTTTAAGTGTGTCATATGCTTCACAACCCTGAACCATTTCAATACAATCATTTCGGTTCAGTGACTCAGAAAGCTTTGGTTTCTCTCAGTTCTCCTCAATGTCCGCTCATTGATCTATTACCCCTTAAAGGCCTCGTGCAGTGGCAAATTTTTTTTTTTAATTTAGAAAGTCAATGGGTCTTAGAAAACGAATCTGATAAAAATATTCACTTAAAATGATCCAGGGCGATTTTATTGATCATTTTATGGTCCTGCACAGCTTTAAATTTGGGTGATAGGAGGTGATGGGCGGGGGCTGCGCGTGACGTCACCTCAGGGATCCCAGAGTGTAAACAACAATGGCGGACGGTCTGGGAAGCGACGTAGACCACGATTTAGATGGTATTTCTTTGGATGAAAGTGATGACCCTTCATCAAACAGGGAAATTTTAACTACACGGGGTTCAGAGGGTGTACATCCCTACCAATTTGAGCCGGAGGTTTCCTCATCTGAGGATACCGGGGCTTCGGATGACGATAGGGAAAGCTCACACAGCGTTAGCGGGGATCAAGCCGAAACCGAATGGAGGCTGCAGGATTTGTCATGGTATGTATTTTGTGTTGCTTTGGAGAGACCTTTGGCCTAAAATGTTTTATTTTGTTGTAATGAAATCTTAAATTAAGCATATGTGTGTTGATGAAGCTTCTTTTGAAATACGATTGTTTGTACAACCAGATATTAGATATAAGATATAAGAGTTTAAAATGATGTGGGAATAAACTATGAAACCCATGATTTATCAACCCGGTCCAACCCGGTCTCAGTGAAATGCGTCCCTATTCCACGGCTTTGCACCCTCGGAATACCGTGCATAGTATACGCCAAACACGGTTTTTTGCGTGCATATGATACGCAGTTGCAGCCCATTCAAAACAACAGGAACGGCTTTTAGGTTTCGTTGGATTTATAAACCTACCTGTAAAACCTGTCTTTTTCTCATTGCACTGCTGGGTTGGGAGTAGGTGTGGCAAGTCCACCCGCAGCCTGGCTGTGGCATGTCCCTTCGGGGTACAAGCACGGGATAGCATCCTGTTTGAGAATAAGACTTTTGGCAAGTCCCATGTCCACCTGCATTTTGTTTACAAAGCTTTTGGCCGTAAAAAAGCTTATTGCATATTGTTGAGTTGTTTGTTGGTCCATTCCACCCGTTCCTCGTCCGACACACGAACCTCTTCCATGCCTCCCTCTCCTTCATTTTCACGGGAAATTCGTGAAGGGAGACCCCCTTCTTCGGCACATTAGAGCACCCAAATACAACACACCTATTCACCATTATCCCGTATAAATCCCAAAATCCACGGAAGTCCGAATTCTATCATGCGAAGTAAGTCAGTAAGCCCAGAAAGTCAGCACAACAATAGGGGATCTAGCTGTATGTTCCTGCCATGACGTCACACGACCTATGACCTACTTATCGGAGGCTGCAGAAAATCTGAGCGACCGCGCTATTTTTAAACGCTTGTAGAGAGTGCACGGGGCCGCGGATGACAAAATAATTATACGGGGGTTCATTTGTGACATAAATACTAATGTTTTATTGCAGTTTTAGAAAAATCATGATTTTCACCGCACGAGGCCTTTAACAAAACAAACGTCCACAGCAAAATAAAAAAAATCAACTTCAGTACTACTGGTGCCTCCCTGAAAAATGTCAATATGCCATGTTACGTCTGTACGCCATGACACCCTGCAGCTGGGTCCCTCTCACCTACTGGAGAAAAGACACCAGAAGACTCCCAGAAAGCGTGTTAGAACAGTTTACAGCACATCAACAGGACAAAAACCGAACCATAGCGCTCATGCTAACGCTAAATCTGTAGCAGACGGCAAAACACTGGAGTTTTGCTCCCAGAATCCACCGCGATCGTCATATGTCAATCAAAATGCCACGCCCCCTCATTAAGCAAAATAAATGCTGTTTTTTAAAAAAAATCTAAAAACTTAGAAAAAAAATCACTCCCCTCAGAGTTGTCATGGATCGAATATGTAGCAGTTGATGAAATAAAAACTTTAAGCACCAGGCATTAAAGGGGTTTATTAGAGAATGAGGAGAAAATGAGGATTTTAACATGGGAGTCAATGGGAATCTGCACTCTAAGCACCAGCATCTCTGGTCAGTGCCGGTACTGCAACGTTTTGGTACTTCCGGGTAGGCTTCACTGCTAAGGTTGGGGTTTGGTTCAGACTCATAGTTCAGCTGCAGATAAACTGTAGAGTCATAAACTGTAGTTCTGTCTCAGAAGCTCATCAGGAGAGTTTAGCTGGAGGTGAAGAATGAAACATTTTCAAACATCAGTTTTATTCATGTTTCATTCAAGTCTCTGCTGATAAGATTTCATTGTTTGTATTTCTCTAGATTTTCATCTTTTTCTGTTGAAATGTTACTAGTTAAACAAGGCTTTATTTTGAAAGAGCCAGTGAGGCCGAAACAAAAGAAAGAGACTCTGAAGATGAGATGAGCAACCCCCCCTGGAATGTTGACCCCTGTGCAGTGGACTAGTGGGGGAGGGACAGCTGAACCAATCACAGAAAGACTGCTGCAGCTTTGACGTGATAATCAAATTGGCAACGATATAAATGATAGAGGAGAAATGCCACGATAGACACTTTTCTATTGCCCACACGATATATATCGTCATATCACCAGCACTAATTCAACTGTATTCATTTTCACAGCTGTCGAAGCTGCTTATCGTGAGATTTCATGTTTTTTTTAAGTTTCAAAAAGATATCTTTTGCAACATATCTTACAGTAATGTATGACTTCTAGCTTGAAAATGTGAATGAGTTGAAATGTTTAAGGAATAAACAACTTTTGTAAGTTGAATATAAATACGTCATAATTGATTTGTTTCTGTGATAAACTGATCGTGTCCAAGAAACAAATTACTCATTTTAGATCTTGCGCCAGGTCTCACCTTTTTTTTTTTGCTGAGACTAAATTGAGATCTTATTGAGCAACGAGAGACAGAATCATGCATACAGTTCAGTGAGACAGAGCTGAGACGGTAAAGAGATCAAAATGAGACATGCTTTAGAACAATGCAGTACGTCTCATCTTTCTCGTAACTGAGATCTGGAGAAGAGACAGTCGTGAGAGAAGTTTGAGATCTCAGAGAGTGCTCACTGTGAGACTTATTTCTCAGGAGACGTATTCGAGAAGAGTGAGAAAAGCTGTCTTGTCTCAAACATTTCTCGTTCATGTCTAGGAGACGTAAACGAGACAGAAACGAGATCTCATCTTCAGTTTTGCTTTGCTATGGGCAGCAAATGTTATTTAAAGCTTTAAAACATATATTTAATGCAACATATATAAAGTATCTCAAAATCTATTGACACAAAATTATCTTATTGGACTCAGCATGAGCCTAACAGCTGCATGTGTGCAGAAACTGCAGGTTTTAACATGATGTATTTTCATCAAGTTTGTAATTATCAGAATCTGGGCAATAGATACTACACTCTGCTGATATATTTCATTGTTTGTATTTCTCTAGATTTTCATCTTTTTCTGTTGAAATGTTACTAGTTAAACAAGCCTTTATTTTGAAAGAGCCAGTGAGGCCGAAACAATAGAAAGAGACTCTGAAGATGAGATGAGCAACCCCCCCTGGAATGTTGAACCCTGTGCAGTGGACTAGTGGGGGAGGGACGGTTGAACCAATCACAGAAAGACTGCTGCAGTTTTCCCTCCAAAAGGGAACCAATCAGATGTTGTTGCTTGGATTCCTTTGTCTGGAAGTTTCCATGTGGAAGCTTCCAGAGTCTTTTCTGTTTGGTCTGCAGGCTGAGCAGAACTGACTCCTGCAGGATCACAGGAACTTTCAGAGGACGGCGGTGTTTGTTTGAGCAGCTGCAGGAACCATGTCTTCATTTGCTCAGAAAGAGTCTGTCAGAGAACAACTTTCTGCTGCTGAAGAAACCTTCAGACTCTGTGAAGGAACCATCGTCCAGAATGAGAAGGAGGAGCTCTGTGGTCATCGCAGACTGCTGGATATCACCTGGAACCCGCAGCTTCAGTTCCACCGCGCAGGTATGTTCACTGCAGACAAATACATCCATCAACGTCTTTGTTTTCCTTGTCTGAGCTGCTGTCTGGATCCAAACTGTGCCTGTAACTCACCTACTGTAATAACGTTTGGAGGATTAATTATAATATTCATGACAACCATGACAATTAAAACAATGGAGGCTCTTAATTTTGCATTGTGATCAACATGAATTACATTTAATATAAATTACAATATTTTAAACAAAGATCCAACAACTTTTATCCCCAGAATGCTGAACTAATGATTGTTTAATGCCATTATCAGACTTGCTGTGAGGATTTTAGTTTAGTGTTTCAGTGGAGTTTTAGTCCTATTCTGTCCCCTGTATAAAGTGTCTGGTTTTCAGTTCTACATTGTCAGGTCATCTGCTTCTCCTCTTTTTATTTCTCCATATGTTTATTTATTAAATGTTTAAGTTTCTGACACAAAGTCGAGCTTTCCTGGTTTTGACAGCTGAACCCAAAGTAATTCTTGTTCTAAATTAACAGCTCACTAAACTGTATTTAGCATTCCTTCCTCTTAACACAAAACTTTGTTATGATTTCAAAGATTTAAATACAAAAGATTGTGAAACAGAATATAAAGAAGGCAATTTTGATCAGAAAATATAACACAAAACAGATTAATTTAGTTTCAGACCTCGGAAGCTATGAACTCATCATAAATACAGTCCTTTTATTTTGAAAATCATCCTGTATTTGATTTTGTGCTTAATATAGTGCACCATTCTCCACACAATCTGTGTTCTGACTTGATGAGCCACGCTCAGTCGCCTGGCTAAAGTAGAAGCAGGAAAAGGTTCAACATGGGGCAAAGAAAAATCCAGACGAAAAGAGGACAAAACTTTCATTTTGCATCTTGAGTCGGGAAAAGCGCTAGTCAGGCGCTTCCTCTTATCATAAAACCTTTCCACCAGTCAATGGGTTAAATCATGTAACGACAGAAGCTCCACCCTCTCGGATCCATTCAATTTTTCTATGGACCTTGTACTAACAAGGGACCAGAAATGGTACCAGTTGGTCCTGCATAACAGGTCCATGTTGTAATGGAAACGCTTTAAAGTCCAGTCCATTCCAGTCTTGACCACTCAGTGGAAACGAGGTAAAAGGGACACAATCACCACCACTGAGTGTTTGACTCCCCACTGTGCAGATGTGCAGATGGGACAGGCAACAGTGGCCACTACCCAACTAGTGAAAAGGATGTTTATTAAAAAATATATAGTTTCATATAAGTGGGTAATTTTTTTGAAAATCTAAGAGTTTCCTTGATTAAATGTTTGACCTTCTGAAGACTGGAAGACCAACATCATCTCTTACTGTCTTATCTTTCAAAGGAGAACTAAAAAGTTACATTTCTGTATTGTTAAAGTCTAGGACTTCTGAAAAAAGGGGATTTGGATTTTTGCTTTGGTGCTTGACAATACACAAAAACCTTTAAAGTATTAAAGATCTCATTTTTTTTCTCTGTGTCCCTGCAGTCCTCCCCCAGCATTATGCGATTGAAGAGGACAATCTTTACCAGCAGAAGAATTTAAGAGTGGAACAAGAGGAACCAGAACCTCTACGGATTAAAGAGGAACCAGAACCTCTACAGATTAAAGAGGAGCAGGCGCAACCAGATCCTCTGCAGATAAAAGTTGAGCAGGAAGAACCAGAACCTACACAGATTACAGAAGAAGAAAACCAGGAAGAACCATGTGAGTTTAGAAATCACATGAGAACTCACCCAGGAGAGAATCTTTATTCTTGTAAAGAATGTGATGAAAGTTTTAATAGTGCATTTAATCTCAAAAAACACATGAGAACTCATAAAAGAGATACATTGATGTCGTGTAAAGAATGCGCTAAAGACTTTAGGACTGTATTTGATCTCAGAAGACACATGAGTTTTCACACAGGACAGAAGCCTTTTTTGTGTAAGGAATGTGACAAAAGTTTTGTTCAAGAATTTATGCTAAAAAGACACATGACAATTCACACGGGAGAGAAGCCTTTTTTGTGTAAGGAATGTGATAAAAGTTTTAGTCTTAAATATCTGCTCCAAAGACACATGAAAACTCATACAGGAGAAAAGCCTTTTTTGTGTAAAAAATGTGACCAAAATTTCAGTCGAGAATCTCATGTCAAAAGACACATGATAACTCATACTGGAGAGAAGCCTTTTTTGTGTAAAGAATGTAATAAATGTTTTGGTCTTAAATTTCATCTCAAAAGACATATGAAAACTCATATAACATAAAAGCCTTTTTGGTGTAGAAAAATGTGATGAAAAATTTCAGTCATGTATTTCATCTTAAAATATACACGAGAACTCATAAAGTAAAAAACAAAATCTCAAAAAGTAATAATTAAGAATTAAGTAGAAAAATTGATTTAATTAATTAATATGTACATCTGAGTAGAAATGTGTCGTTTTGAATTATGAAAGTCAGATTAAATAAAAACGTTTCTGATGATGTTCACTTCTTTTCGGTTGATGCTCATTTGTAGATTTTTGTATTTTTATGATGTTGTTAACCATTGTGGTTGTAGTTTATACTGAGACAATGTTGTCTAAGTATGTCCGTTACCATGAAAACACTAGAATTTTTTTACCTGTCTCTAATGTTAACAACTTTTATGAGATTTCTAAATATTGTTTTAAGTATAAAATAATTTCAGTTTATATTTTGTTGAGTCATGTTGGCAAACCACAGTTTTGTGAAGGAAAGGTTTAGTAAAAATGTATTAATGAAGAGGTGGATAAAGAAACACACTGCTGTTTGTGTTCTTGTGATTCCTGTTTTCTAGTAGAGATTTGAAGTGTTTCTGTGTTCTTTTTAGTTCTCAGTGTTCTGTCTCAATCTTTCCTGTGAAGAATAAAGTGGACGTGAACATCAGTCAGAAGTGTGGAGTCTTTCCCACAGTGTGGCTTTCTGCTGTTTGTTGGTTCTCTGCAGGTTCCAAAGCTGGACTCCTCAAGTCCAGTTCTGACTGTTGAGATCAGGACTGATCTCTGATCTCAGAGTTCCATCAGGAGGTGTGAAGAAGGCTGAAGTCAACAAACTGATTCTCTGTGCTTTTCTCATCAGTCTGAGTGCAGCAGTGAGGTTCAGCACAGCTCTGTTGGTCAAAAAGAATCCTCTGAAAAACTTGATTTAGCCAATTCAGACAGATTGAATAAACACGAGACAGTTAGTGAAAAAGGAGCTATGCTGTCAGGGGCTTCAGCCCTGGTAGGGTCTCCCATGGCAGATAGGTCCTGGGTGACGCCAGACAAGGAGTGGTTCAGAAACCCTTCATGAGTGGAAACAACAGATATCTTAACGCCACTTGAATTAGCGTCACCAGGGCCCCGACCCTGGAGCACGGCCTGGGGCTCTGTAGCGAGCGCCTGGTAGCCAGTAGGGCTGCCACAATTATTTGACTAATTGACAACTAATCGACTATTAAAATCGTTAGTGAATAATTTGGAAGTGCCGTTTTTTGTTTGTTTTTGTCCTTGTTTTAATTTTAAAACTACGGTTCGTGGTTTCTAATGCTGGGTCTGCCATTCTGTTTGTCACACATGCACAGTGGTGCTAATCCGGTCAGCAGTGATGTCACAGGAAGTTCTCGGTAGGGACAAAATGAGGTGAAAATGTGGGAAACATAAGTAAAATAAGAGGAAAAAGTGTCAAATGTAATTCCTGCAAGACAGAACTTGTGTTCCATAAGAGCACTATGGCGATGCATGAAAACCTGAAAACGAAGCATGCTGCGACTGAGTTAGATCATGCTGAGCAGAGAACTTCGTCTAACTAAGCTAACATTGGTGCTAACACAGCAAGCTCTGCCGCAGCTGTTATTACTGTGCTTTTTAGAGATTAACCAAGAAGATCAGCAGCAGATCCGTGTCTACAGCGCTTCTGTCTGCATAGTGAACGTTTAATAACCTTTTCTCTTTGAACCAAACGCAGCGAAAGCAGCACAGACTGGGTTTACACTGGAAATTAACTGCACATTCTCTGCACAGACAGAAGGGCTTTGTGTCGGTACGAATATGCTGCATAGTTATGGAATGGTGTGAAAACTATGAATCCCAAAAGTGAAGTAGCTTGCCTAAAAGTCCACAGCTAAGTTTACAGGTGTAAACTTGTGTAATTGTAGCATTAAGCTACAATTAAATGTAACTTAAAGTCACAAAAACGACAACAAATAGCAAAGCAACCACAGCATTAATGAAGTAACTCAGATTAATGGGTTCTTCCCCAAACTAAAAAATATGAAGTATCGGTCTGAGCATGTGCAGTGGATGTAGGTGGTGAAAGAAGTGTAGTACATTCTAACATCTCTTTTCTCCCTTTGTAAAAATATACATTCCCCCCTTTTTTATGTAAACCCTTCTGCTCTCCTTGGCTTGTTTCCATTAAAAGTGAGGTAATCTGGACCACACAAGACAATGCACTGAACTATTTTTTATCTTTGATTTTTGAGTTTTACTAATGTCCATGGCAGACAAAAAATCCTGTCCACATTTGTCATGGAAGGAATCACACATCAATAAATGGTTGGAGTCATCTGGACACTAAGAATGCGGAAGGGTTAGAAAAGAATTGCAGGCTTTTATTAAGTTTTCTGTTTTTCAAATGGAGAAAAGCTGCATGATTTATTAAAAGATTAATAAACTATTGTCTTTATTTTAATTAGAATATAGCTTAAAACCCATATAGTTTAAAGATAATGATGGTTAAGATGAGTGTTTTACATCCAGTCGCCCCACAAACCGATTAGTCCACTTATCTAAAAAAATAATCGGAGATTAGTCGACTATTGAAATAATCGTTTGTGGCAGCCCGAGTGGCCAGGGCTCCTCCCACGGGCCCCGGTCGGGTCCAACCCAGAGATATGACGTGGGATCACTCCTCAGTGGGCCCATCACTTCCTGGAGAACTCAGAAGGGATCGGTGCAATGTGGTTTTCGCAGCAGTCAAAGGCGAGTGCCTCGGCGGCCCAAAGCCTGGGCATGGAATTTGGCTCTTGGAACATGGAACGTCACCTCTCTGGGAGGGAAGAATACTGAGCTTGTGCGAGAGATTGAGAGATATCGACTAGATATAGTTGGGCTCACCTCTACGCACAGCCTGGGCTCTGAAACTCAGTCCCTTTCTTGAGAGAGGTTGGACTCTACCATTCTGGAGTTGCCCTTTGTGAGAGGCGGCAGGGTGGAGTGGGCTTACTCATGAGCCCCCAGCTCAGCCGGCAAGTGTTGGAGTTCACACTGGTGGACTAGAGAGTCATTGCCCCTTTGCCTACGGGTGGGGGACAGCTCTCTGACTGTAGTTTCGGCTTACGGGCCAAACATCAGTTCGGCGTACCCGGCCTTCTTGGTGTCTCTTGAAAGGGTACTAGAACGTAGCCAAATGGGAGACTACGTTGTCCTCCTTGGCGACTTCAATACCTACATGGGCAACAACAGTGACACCTGGAGGGGCTTGTACGGTAGAAACGGCCTACCTGACCTGAACCCGAGCGGTGTTTTGTTGTTGAACTTCTGTGCACGTCATAGTTTGTTCATATCAAAGACCATGTTCAAACACAAAGGCGTCCATCAATAAACCTGGCATCAGGACACCCTAGGCAGGAGATCGATGATTGGATGATCATCTTTGTAGTCGTTTCAGGCGACATCTGGCCGTGTGTTTTGGACACTCGGGTAAAGAGAGGGGCAGAGCTGTCCACTGATCACTACCTGGTGGTGAGTTGGATTCGCTGGCGGGGAAGGAGGCCGGAAGGACTTGGCAGACCTAAACGTACTGTGAGGGTCTGCTGGGAACGTCTGGGTGAACCCCCCTGTCAGGGAGGTCTTTAACTCCCACATCCAAAAAAACTTCAAGCAGGTACCGAGGGAGGTTGGTGACATTGAGTCCGAGTGGACCATGTTCTCCACCTCTATTGTCTCTGCTGCTTTCCGGAGCTGCGGTCGCAGGGTCTCTGGTGCCTGTCGTGGCGGCAACCCACTAACCCGGTGGTGGACACCGGAAGTAAGGGATGTCGTCAAGCTGAAGATGGAGTCCTATCAGGCCTGCCTGGCATGTGGGACTCCAGAGGCAGCTGACAGTCTAAGCGAGCTATGGCCCGGGTTGTTTTGGAGGCAAAAACTCGGTCCTGGGAGTAGTTTGGTGAGGCCATGGAGAAGGACTATCGGTTGGCCTCAAAGAGATTCTGGGAAACTGTCCGGCACCGCAGGAGACAGCAGTTTTCTGCAGGCAGCGTTTTCGGTCCAGGTGGGGTCTGCTGACTTAAACTGGGGACATTGTCGGGTGGTGTAAGGACTTATTTGAGAATCTCCTCAACCCTGCTGACATGCCATCTGTTGAGAAAGCAAAGGCTGAGGACACTGGGGTGGAATTGTCCATTACCCAAGCTGAGGTCACTGAGGTAGTCAAATAGCTCCTCGGTGCAAGGCTCTGGGGGTGGATAAGGTTTGCCCCAGAGTAGATCAAGTCTCTGGAAGCTGTGGGAGTGTCTTGGCTGACGAGTCTGTGGCATTGCGTGGCAAACAGGAACCATACCACTGGACTTGCAGACTGGAGTGGTGGTTCCCCTTTTCAAGAAGGGGGACCGGAAGATGTGTCCCAACTACCGGGGAATCACATTCCTCAACCCCCTGGGATGAGGGTCAACACCACTTAGTCTGACACCACGGTTTTCGACCAGAAAAAGGTAGTTTGCCCTCTATCGGTGGGTGAGTGCTCCAGCCTCAAGTGGAGGAGTTTAAATATCTTGGGGTCTTGTGCATGAGTGAGAGAAAATCGGAGCGTGAGATCGACAGGTAGATTGGAGTGGCGTCCACCATTTTGCAGTTGCTGCACAGGTCTGTTGTGGTAAAAAGAGAACTGAGCCAGAAAGCAAAGGTCTCAATTTACCTGTTGATCTTTGTTCTAGTACTCACCAATGGTCGTGAGCTCTGGGTCTTGACCAAAAGAACGAGATCCCGATTACAAGCGGCTGAAATTAGTTTTCTCCAGAGGGTGGCTGGGCACTTCCTTCGAGATAGAGTGACAGGCTTGGTAAGAGAGCTTGATTCAGAGTAGCTTCTCCTCCACATTGAGAGGAACTCGGGCATCTGATCCAGATGCCTCCTGGACTGTGCTGAGGCTCTGTGGAAGGCTCAGGACATGCTGAAGAGATAACGTTTCTTTGCTGGCCTCGGAACGCCTCAGGGTCGCCCCTAAAGGAGCGGAGGAAGTGGCTGGGGAGAGGAAAGTCTGGGCATCTTTGCTGAGACTCCTGCCCCCTCAACCCGGTCCTGGATGAGCGGATGAAGATGGATGGATCAATCCCTTAAGACATAGCTAGTGGTTCACCTGCAAGTGTTTGACAACTTTTTTAATCCTTTTGACTGTCATCAAGGTGGAGAAAACTGTCCATTTTCAACCATTAAGACAAGAAAGTGTCCACCTTGTGTATCCTCCTCTGAGAGGTTTGCAACAGATGCATCAGTAAATGCAACCATTGTTCACATTCAATGCAACTGACTATTCAAATTGATTTTATTTATAAAACACGTTTCATATAAACAAATACATCTTAAACTGCTGTACATACAGAAACAACACAGTAAAAGCACCTTAGGGACATAAAAAAGAAAATGACCCCCTTATATCCATATCTATATATGCATGTATATACATACACATACAAACTCATACACACACATATACATACACACACAAGTGCACATACAGACATATATTAGAAGAGATAATATATGATTAAATAAAAATAGAAAGAGAGAGAACCCTGAAGACGCTGTCAGTTGGTCGTCTACTTCCTGATCCAAAGAACCAGAGCTCCACAACCCCCAGCTTTCCACCAGCCAAGTAGAAACCCGGGCGAGGGAACAATGGGGATAAGCAGGGCCATGTCCCCCGGGCCTGAAAGCAGACGACCCAGCCATGAGTGAGAAGACACTAGTTTAAAAGCAAGGATTAAGGAAAAGAAAAAATCTATTCAAGTTAAATGACAGCACATTATTTAAGGTGACTAAGTACTTTCCTAGTCCAAGTTTCAACATATAAAAAGAGTTGGAATAAGAGAACGTGAAGTTTATTTCATAATTAATATTTTTACGAGCTTTTCAAATATATATATATATATATATATATATATATTTACACAAAGGCTGCTGCAACATCAGGCGTTTTAGGCCGCAACAATCACAAAAATCTGCCGCAAAACCCTGGAGGGTCTCTCTTTTGTAATTTTATACACGGCTAAAACTTCTGTCACATTTTAGTACAAGAAAAAGTCTTCTGACCTGTGTGAGTTTTCATGTGTCTTCTGATACTAGATACATAACTAAAGTTTTTACCACATTCTTTACAAGAAAAAGGCTTCTCTCTTGTGTGAGTTTTCATGTGTATTTTGAGATTAGACACGGTGCTAAAACTTTTATCACATTCTTTACAAGAAAAAGGCTTCTCTCCTGTATGAGTTCTCATGTGTCTTTTGATACAAGATCCATGACTAAAATGTTTACCACATTCTTTACAAGAAAAAGGTTTCTCTCCTGTGTGAGTTCTAAGGTGTCTTTTAAGACAAAATATGCGACTAAATCTTTTATCACATTCTTTACAAGAAAAAGGCTTCTCTCCTGTATGGGTTCTTGTGTGGGAAATAAGAATTAATATTCGACTGAAACTTTTATCACAATATTTGCAAGAAAAATGCCTCTCTCCTGTATGAGTTCTCATATGTGTTTTGAGATTAGAGACGGTGCTAAAACTTTTATCACATGCTTCACAAGAAAAAGGCTTTTCTCCTGTATGACTTCTCATGTGTTTTTTGAGATTTGATATACAAGTAAAACTTTTGTCACATGCTTTACAAGAAAAGGGCTTCTCTCCTGTATGGGTTCTTATGTGTGATTTGAGATTAGTTAATTTGCTAAAACTTTTGGAACATGTTTTACAAGCAAAGGGCTTTTGATGAATTCTCATGTGAATTCTGAATTGAGACAAGTTACCAAAACGTTTACCACACTCTTTACAGACTATTGGGATCCTCTGTTCTCTGTTCTGTAGGTCTGTCTCTTTATCTGAAGTGGGTTCTTCCTCCTGACTATCAATTACATTAAAGGTCTGCTGATTGTTTAGATCTGCTTCATTTTTCTCATGTTCGTCAAAAGTAGGAATCTCCATCAAGGTTTCAGTCTCCTGCTTCAGATAATCATCATCCTGACAGATGTAGAGCTCCTCTTTGTCTTCTTTAATCTTTGGAGGTTCTGGCTCCTCCTGTTCCTCTTTAATCTTTGGAAGTTCTGGTTCCTCTTGTTCCTTTTTAATCTTTGGAGGTTCTGGCTCCTCCTGTTCCTCTTTAATCTGCCGAGGTTCTGGTTCCTCTAGTCTTTCTTCAATCTGTGATGGTTCTGTTTTTTCCTGTTCCTCTCTGAAGTTGCTCTGCTGGTTGCAGAAATCCTCTTCAGTCACATAATCCTGGGGGAGGACTGTAGAGACACAAACAAAAGAAGGAAACCTCTTTTAAACAACCTTTAGTCTTGTCAAACACCAATGAAAATCCAAGTATCTCAGCGAGAAATTCAAGGTTGCAAATATTATTCATTCATCTTCTTAACAGTTTATCCCTTTTGGGGTTGCAGGGGTGCTGGAGCCTTACCCGGCTGCTGATGGGTGAAGGCAGGATACACCTGGACAGGTCTCCAGCCTATCACATACATACTCACATTCACACCTAAGGACAATTTAAAGTCACCAATGAAACTATGAAGCCTGTTTTTGGACGATGGGAGGAAGACAGAGACCTTGGAGAAAACCCAAGCATGCATAGGTTAGAACATGCAAACTCCACACATTAAGATCCCCCCCGTACCTTATCTGGTCCCCCAGCTGGGACCTGAACTAGGGGCACTCTTGCTCTGAGACAAAAGCGATAACCATTGCTCAACTGTGCAGCCAGATTTTAGAATTCAATTGGAAAAAAATGCAACATCCTAAATCTCTTTCAAAGTCAACTGATTTTGATCTTTAAGTCATCAGCGAGTCAAACACCTAATCGAAGAACCTCTAAACCTATTAACCACTGAAATTATTCTTTAGAAATTTTTTTGTATTTAAATAGAAGCTAATTTAATTTGAGGTAGTTTATTTCATTAGCTTTATAACAGACAGTTCGATATTTTCTTTTTCTCAGATATGAAAAATCCAAGCAATAGCAGACAAGTCCACCTCCCTGGGCAACCTACAGAACATACAGAAACGAGAACAGTCTTCAATACCCATAAAAATTAAATTAATGAATAATAAAATAGGCAATAGGCCAAAGACCTTTGCTTGTGAGACAACTCGATCCTTCTTGATTTTTAATTTATATATCCCACTGATTATAGAAGAAATATGTTTCCATTTTATAGAAATTGTATGACATTCTAAAAAACAGTGAAAATATGTTCCTCTCTCCAAGTGGCTTTTCAAGTGTGAAATTACACATTATTATCTTTAATCTGATCACCAATTACATGTATCCCTAAATTGTGTCAGGAAGAGAACACAGAGGGACCCACACCTGCAAGAAAATCGGGGTTGTGAGTTATAGGGGACAGTAGAGGTTTTACTTTTGTCCTTCCCAGGTGTTTCAGGATGTCGCGCCAAACCCTAACGCTATTATAGATATTATGATTTTTTTTTTTTTACAGTCGGTGGGATTTTGGTCACAGCACAGGTAATCCGGCCCCAAGAAGAATGAGGAGAACACGCCCACAAATCAATGCATGGTTCCATCTTGAGATGTATATGTAACCATATCCACCTTTATAGTCCCGCTCTTGGTCTTCCTCCCCAGGACCTCCAGGAGCCAGTAATCAAAGAACCTCACAGCAGATTGTCCTTCAGAGACCTCTTTCAGACTGATTATGCGAACGCTCTCCCTGCAGCTCTGGTTCTCCCCCTCATCACACCGCTCTGTTAGAGTTTGAACTTTCTGCTGGAGTTCGGTAACTTGGCTTTCCAGTGAAGAGTTCCGTATTGTCCTCTAAAATCTGGGATTCTGCCTTAGTTATTTTCCTGGTGTTATCATCTATGTGGTTATTCAATCTGTCCAAGCTAGATTGTACATCCAGGAAGGCCGTGGTGCAGCAGCAGGGCGGTCGACTTGTGTTTGGAAGATTCCAGGTTTGATTCCCCCATTTTGTCAAAGTGTCCTTGGGCAAGACAATGAACCCCACATCGCCTCTGGTGGAGGGTTGGCGCCAGTGCTTTGCATTTACCATAGACTGGACAGTGTTCTGTCTCTTCCCTTTTCTACAAGAAACTACTTCCAGAAGGTTCTTATATTGAAAGAATGTCAACCAATAGTGGAGAAATATTAGGGATGTCAGAAAAGAATCAATTCTCATTCAAATCTAGATTCTCATTTTTAAGGAATCAAAATTGATTCTAGATGTCCAAGAATCGAGCCCTGTCTAACCAATCTACCAAAAGAAAACAAATAAATAAAGCCTGAAAACCAAGACTACAAAGGTCCAACCCCAAACTAAAATAACAAAAGCCAGCAATGTAAGACTGCAGAGAACA
This sequence comes from Oryzias javanicus, assembly GCA_003999625.1. Taxonomy (NCBI): domain Eukaryota; kingdom Metazoa; phylum Chordata; class Actinopteri; order Beloniformes; family Adrianichthyidae; genus Oryzias; species Oryzias javanicus. Next base: position 5,754,611 of record CM012438.1, read on the forward strand.
TAGAGGGGTGAAATAACACAAAAAACTTAATTGATCTTTTGTCACACATAAAAAAAAAAGCATTTTGAGAAAATGCTTGGTTCTTCTTACATTTTAGCTTTTGTTCGTGTCAAAAAAATTGACAACATTTATATTCATTATTAAAAAGCAATGATCATGAAAACAAATCCAAATTTACTAAAGGCTAACGTAAGTTAATGCGGCTCCTTCTAGGTTTTGATCAGTAGAAAACGACCCAAATGGCTCTTTTACTGTTAAGGGTTGCCGACCTCTGGTTTAGATGATGCAAGCGTGGGGTGAGCATGGGGGGGGAGATCCAATTGTGGTTTGTGATCCATACAAATCACGAACATCTGTGATCAGTTGCACCCCTATTAGATTATGACTAAACCGGGATGTCAAACTCAGGGGTCACATTTAACTTGTCTGATCTCCAGTAACAAAATAGCAAAAACACATATGTATATAGATTGTTTTAATCTAGCTTTTTCTCAGTCGAAAAAAAAAAATGCCTCAAACTACTTGTTAGCAAGATCCCTTATTATTAAACATTAGTTCAAAGAGGTTAATTGCATTTAGAATAAAATGCATTTAACTTTTAAAAAAATGGTTATTCAATTTTGAATAAAATAAAAAAAATATTTTCAATAAATAAAAACATCATGAAATTGTGAAAAACCTGCACAAACAATTTAAATTGAACATATTATTAAATAAATGTCATTTCTGCTGCAAAAAGGCTGTTTATGTTCAAAAGCATTTTATAATAAATATTTATTTTGATAAATATGTTTTTATTATGTTGAATATTTCTATAATCATAGGCTTTTTTTCATAAAATTTGATTTGAAGAATGACTGTTGGTCAATTGCTGAAAGTGGGCGGGATCTAAACACTCATTGGCTAATCCTCTGAAATCGACTCGTATGCCTAGACATCTGCTTGCTCTGTGCTGCGGCTCTGCCGAAGCTCGAAAGAAACTCAAAATGATCATATAATGAATTTCAGCAACATCCATACAGCTTTGCTGACCTTAGTTGATCAAATAGACAATCAGACATTTTGAGTCGTGTGGATGACATTTTAGAAATGCTCGGCTTGACAATTGCCTCAGAAGATCCTAACATCCACAACTCAATTTCTGCAAGTTGGAAAGCAATTCAGTCCGGTTCATGTGGACTGAAATACAGTTCCTCCACATGGAGGAAGTGTCTTTTAGCACCGGTCATCCACATCTTTAATTCCAGTTGAATCTCTCTGGACTCTCGTTCTCTGTGGTATGACCACCGATGCTACTGCTAGCATGTTAGCCATGTCTGGAGGCACTGTTCAGAGGAGAATGCTGGGAGGTTTTAAGTGAGTTTTTGTTTCTCATTAAAGCAGGGAGGGAGAAAATAGGGGACTCGACGGAAATTAGAAAAAGAAAGTTCAGGAGACCTGAGCAGGCTGCCCCGCTTGGGTCTCTCCCGGCGTATTGAACGAGCGACCTCGAGCTGCATACGCCTGTAATTAACAAAATAAGATGGCGCTTTGAACGGACTTGAACAGAGTTTTGAACGTGCATTTTGTACGCAATAAAACTCTGCTTTTTACACTTATCTTGGGACAGCTATGACAGTACAGACTAAACAGACATTTTCTGACCGTAATTATTACAGTTCAATGACTCAGTGAATGTATCGAGACTGAAGTTACCACCCTTATGGATTTTAATTGGTGTTTCGTGTTAGCCCCACCTCAACATGCCACAACAGGGAGAAAAGTTTTGAAACTGAACCTTTCAGATTCGAAAACGAACCACGATCACCACTTTCAATTGCTTTGTGCGACACCTGGGACGTCCCAGGACACGACCAGCTGAAGAACTCGTTCTTCCAGATCAACTGGATCTTCATGTTAGAATACAAAGACAAAAGTAAAAACCAGCTGAATGGTGGTGTGGATGTCAACGTCGGGATGATCCGGAGTCTTAATTGTTGCCATTTCAGGGGAGCCACCAAAAAGGACATGGATGATGGCTGGACAGATGCCAGCCAAATATGATCATCCTCCTCTTAACATATGTGATGCAATGTCTCTATCCATTTTTAAAACTGAGCTTAAAACCCTTTTTTACAACCAAGATTTTAATGTTACATTAGACTCAGCTCTTTTTTTTACTCTGTTTTAAAACTTGTTTTTACTGTCTTGGCTATTATTTTTATTGTTTTATGCTTCTATTTTATCTAATAGTGTTCTTGGTGTTTTAATGTACAGCGCTTTGTAGCAGTCTGGCTGTATTAAAGCACTTTATAAATATACTTGATTTGATTTGATCATGAAAGAATGAATGGTCCATCATTCTTCCTTTATATAAAAAAAATAATAAATAAATAAATACATAACAGGTGTCCCACCTGAAAGCTTGCAGGGAACCAGACAGCATCTTACTCAGACGTGCCTTGCACTTGTAAAGAACTGCTGATTATTTCTTGATCCATTATCATGACCTCTTGCTTTTCTTTTGCTCCCCCACTGGCAGAATTTAACATTTTGGTTTTTTCTTTAAAGAAAAATGAAGAGAAATATATGCTGCCCCCATCTTTATATATTTTTTCTCTTCTTGACTGGGCAGGATTAAACCATCTGATATAAAGTGCAGAACTTTGAGGATAAAGAAGAGGGAAACATTGTCAGGATTTGTTGTTAAATTATCCAAAACAACAGTGATGTTTATGTTTTTATGTTTGTGTTTCTGCTGAACTTAACCAGAAGGATGTCAGCTATGGTTTGAGACAGTCTCTCTCTCTCTCTGGACTGACGGTATAGAGGTGCAGAAGTTCCCGCCGCTCGGCTTTCTGTGGTTATGGAGAGTTTCTGTGTTATTTTTGGATACACGGTTATAGGAGGAAATATGAATGCATTTTTAGGAATATGGATTTTCATAGAACTTAGAAAGATGAATGAAACTGTACATGTAGAAATGACTATACTAGAAAATCACATGGAATTAAATAAGCATCAGGAGGATGTATGTAGTAAAACTGAACATAAAAGACAAACTAAAGTCACTGTTAAAGCATTGGTAGATAAAACTGAAAGACTACGTTCAGAGCAAGAGGTAAAGGTTAAAAAGATTTTAAGATTAGTGAGATTAAAATTCTCACTAACCTTACAAAAGACAAGATGGAGGATGAAATTAATGCATCCAAGATTAATTAGACCAAGTCTGAACTAAAGTGAGTCGGCTCCATTAAGAGGTAGTTTTGTTGCTGATGAAGAACAAGGAAGACATAAGTTGTGGTTTTCAGAGATCCATGATCACACTGTGGACTTCATCAGAAAAGTAAAGGTTTGGCTTACAGATCAACATGAAAGGGTTAATCAGAGAACAACCCAAATGATTGTGGATGAAGTCCCAACCTTTACAAAAGCACAAGCTTTGGTTGAATCTGGTGCATCTCATGCTGAGCTGAGAACTGGAGTTTCTTAACGCTCTGTAAATGATGTAGAAGCCTGTGACCCCGTGTTTCTACTGTTTGTTAACAGGAGAAATTCATGTTCAAGACAAAGAAGAGTCGGATTCAAAACAAAGAAAAAATCGTATCCAAACAGACATGTCAAACGTTGGAGGTGGGGCCACAACCCTCCACTCAGCAATCAGCCACCTGGAGCACAGATACAATTATGTAAGACTTCTATTCATCGACTACAGCTCCGCCTTCAACTCCATCATCCCAAACATCCTGATTGACAAGCTATCCGATCTGGGGATCCCGCCCTCCACCTGCAACTGGATCAGCGACTTTCTAACAAATAGACCCCAGCATGTGAAACTTGGCCCCCAACTCTCTTCCACTCTCACCCTCAGCACTGGCTCACCCCAGGGCTGCGCCCTGAGTCCACGACCAAGACAAAAGAGCTTATCCTGAATTTCAGGAAAAACAGGCATGATCCCCCACCCCTGTACATAAACGGGCAACAAGTGGAGAGAGTGAACTCTTTCAAATTCCTTGGAGTCCACATAACAGCAGATCTCTCATGGACTGTGAACACAGCAGCAGTGGTGAAGAAGGCTCAGCAGCAGATTCACTTCTTTAGGGTACTGAGAAGAGAGAACCTGAGTCCCCAACTGCTGGAGACCTTCTACCGCTCTAGCATAGAGAGTCTGCTGACATATGCCATAACGGTGTGGTACTCCAGCTGCACAGAGAAGGAGAAAAAGAAGCTCAAGAGGGTTGTTGGGACAGCAGAAAAAAATCATCGGCCGCACAGTGCCTTCTCTGCCTGAAATCTACCACACCCGCTGCCTAAGTAAAGCCTATAGTATCACAAAGGACGGAACCCACCCCGGACCACACCTCTTGGACCTGTTGCTCTCTGGAAGGCGATACAGATCTATAAGAGCAAGAACCAACAGGCTAAGAGACAGCTTCTACCCAAGAGCTGTCTCAGCCCTTAACGCGGACAGTCTTTCTTTTGTAGGACCTTTTTACATATTTTATCTTGTACATATATATTATAAATATATAATATATATGTACAAGATAAAATATGTAAAATATATATATAAATATATATATTTTACATATTTTTCTACTGTCTTGTGGATATCTTATTACTACCTCATATGTCTTTTCTTGCTTCTTTTGCACAAGGGAGATGCTTCTGCAAATTTTCATTGTATACTGTACAATGACAATAAAGCTATTCTGATTCTATTCTGATTCTGACATACTTCTACTGAGGGCCTCTGATTGGTCAGTTTAAAGCTTGAATAACTTGTGATGAAGAAAAGAAAAAGAAAAAAAATCACTTAATCGCCTCCAGTTAGTTCAAAATTCACCAGCACGACTGTTAACTGGTACTCAGAGCTCTTCACTGGCTCCCTGTTTATTTTACGATTCACTTTAAACTTTTACTGTTTGTTTTTGAGGCTCTTCATGGTCTCGCCCCAGTTTACTTAACTGAGCTTTTAAACATCTGTAGCCATTTTAAAGTTTTAAGTTCAACTAATCAGCATCTGCGTGAGGTGCCCAGGTCATGACAGAAACACTGGGGTGACTGTGCTTTTTCCGTTACCAGCCCTCAGTTATAAAATAGTATTCTGGCAGAACTCCGTACGGTGTCAGGCCTAAACAGGTTTAAAGGAAAATTCTACCATGAAAATTCTACTTTTTGCGGTTTTAAATGCATTTTACTGTTCGTTCCTCACTATAAAGAACCTCCAAGCGGTATTTTGATTCGTTTCCGCATTTAAGAGTAATCCTCTAAAAACCTGCACAGTCTGCAGAAGCCCCTCCCATACCCACGAAAACTAGGGGGTGGAAACGTGATGACATAAGCATGGTGCCAACTGCTCCCTCCAGGAAGAATCTGCTTTGACAGCACCGCCCCAGACTAACACAATACCCTATTTCTCCCCTTATCCAGTGGTGAGCAGTAGAACTTTCATTTTAGATTACATTTTTGAGTCAGTAATAACAAAAAACATTTGATGCTTACAGAAGTAAAAAACAAAGCACCATAATGTAATCTGTATTCCTTCACCCCTGGTCATTAAATTAAATCGGAAAGTTAGGAATCTTTTCAAGCATTAGTTCATAGGATGACTCATAGGTGGAGCTCCATCCATTGTTTACAAAGATCAAGTCACGCTGAATCGGCTAAAAGTCTCACAAAAATATTCCAATGTAAGGTAAGTTTTGCAAAGATGAAATATATAAATCCCAAATGAATAATTGTCTCACAAAGCACTAGAGAATTTATGATGAATATTTTTAAAGATATTTGATGATTTGAGTTTGTTGCGACTGCTGCGCCATATCTAAACGCCTAAACAACTTTCAAATCTTTAGAAAATTGCCCCTCCACAGATTATTTATAGTCATTTCAGTTTTATTTTGGAGGGATAAGTGGCATTTCTGACTATTATAGTTCTATACATGAATGAAGAGGGGGGGGGTGAACCTCTCCTCCTGGACCAGCAGCTGATCACAGATTGATGCTTGTTTGTGATCTTTATAAATGTAACGGTGTAAACACAGTGTTACAAAAGACTCCAATGAAGAAAGAAATATGTTTTCTTTAAGTTTTGAGTCTGTTCAAACAGATGCTCAGTACGAGAGTGATGACGTCATTGTAGTGCTGCGCAGCTGAGAGGAGAAAGCTTTCCATTGGATGTTCAGTGTGCGCGGATGAACCAAGTACGTTATGTGTTCCTGTATGTTTGTCTCTGAGCTGCTTTGTTCTGTGAAGTTAGTAATGCGTAAAGTGACCACCAACTACATAAAAACGAGCACGTAGCGCACGTGAGCGTGCTCGAGTTCTAAACAATAAATAATAATACATTTTATTTGTTGGGCGCCTTTCAAGGGACTCAAGGTCGCCTTACAGTAAAAAACAAACAGCTTTATATAATAGTAAAAAGAGTATGGAAAAACAATAAAAGAACAGTTAAAAGAGCAACAAAGCGGATAAATACAGCATAAAATAGTGAATTACAAATCAGGATGGATAAGATAGTTGGAATAAATGAGTTTTAAGATTAGAAATAAAATCAGGAAGTGAGTCCATGTTACGTAGGTTAGAAGGGAGAGAGTTCCAGAGCTGGGGGGTGGAACAGCTAAAAGCCCTGCTACCCATGGTGACAAGGCGGGCAAGGGGGACGACCAGGAGGAGGGACGAGGAAGATCTAAGAGAGCGAGCAGGGGTGGCTACTTGAAGGAGGTCCGAGAGGTAAGGTGGGGCGAGGTTGTGAAGAGCTTTGAAGGTCAGGAGGAGGATCTTATAGATGATCCGGTGTGACACTGGCAGCCAGTGGAGCTGCTGAAGAACTGGTGAGATGTGATGGGAGGAGGGTGTGAATGGAAAAGTTATGGATTTTACTTAAGTTGGATTCTGTGCCTATTAAAAGAAGCTCAGTTTTACTGCTATTAATCCTAATACTAATCTGTATCTGTTTTCCATGTAATTTCAAGTTACAAATTGAGTTTGTATTTGTGTTTATTCACAAGTGTGGTAGATTCCCCGTCTAGAATGTGTATCCCTGGGGCCCGTTTCAAGAAGCAGGTTTTGTTGAAACTCTGAGTTTGTTAGCTCCAAATGTAGTAAAACTCTTGAGTTTTCAGTTTCAGAACCGGAGATAACCAAAAGCCAAGAAAGTGGGTCAAACCAAACCCGTTTCACAATGAGGGGTAAAGCTGAACTCAGAATCAATCACCGAGTCTGTGAACATAACCTGGTCTGGAGCAGGTTTTCTTCAGGAAATTTAGTGTAGAGAATGCAACTTTCATCTGTGTCTACACTGAAACAGAAACTGCTTTACTGTTTAACAGATAGACTGAAACAATGAACACTTTCTAGATTGAAAGGAAAATTGCAGAGCTTTATGTTTGCGTCTTTTTTTGATCCTTTCATTTATAATAGCCTCCAATCTGCTGTTCTCATTTGCCACCCCTTCAAAGTCACCCCCGTCCCGCCACCCCATAGAAAATGTTCTAGCTCTGCCACTGCCAGGCCTACTAAAGGCAGATATATGGTATGTGCATCCACCTTTGAAGAAATCTGTATTATTTTCGTGAGAGAAATACAGACACGGGGATTTCTCTGGCATGACGTCGTGAAGCAGACTGCAGCGGCAGTGCAGCCACACGCAGCAGCAGGCGGAGCTTCAGGAATCGAGTCGTTTTACTTCTGGGAAGGAAAAAACTCTGAAAAAATAATATTTCATCAATTATTTGGTTCTAAGTGGTCCAAATGTAATATATGATTATATATATTAAGAAAATCATGATAGGGTTCCTCTAAAGCAGGGGTCACCAACACGGCGCCCGCGGGCGCCAGGTCGCCCTCGAGCACCTCATGAGTCGCCCGCGGGTCTCTTCTAAAAATAGCACAACTCGTGAGCTGCTCAAAATTTTAATTTTATTGTGATGTATTTTTTTGAACTCACACTTGCCTTCACAAAGAATTAAAACATCTTAACATATGTGTTTATTATTGCTGAAGCCAAAAACGGCCTATCCCACTTTTAATTCAATCGTTTTCTCGTTAAAACGAGATAATCAATAATGGGGCGCCGCGACCCCTTCTCCTTTTCCCGCATGGAGACACTGAGATTTTACCTGTGTTGAGATTCTTTATTTTGTGGTTAACGACAAAAACAATAGAAGAAAACAGTCCACAAAAGTTGTTTTTGGTCAGTTCTTTTACTTATTAGTGGAGCTGCGCTCTTCAAATGCCCGAGTGAACCAGTCCAGTCAGCTCGAGCGGAGTGACAAACTTCAATGGACCTAGTCGTGTTTTCAAAAAGAAAAATGTTCCAGCTGCTTACTTGTTATGGACATTCTTTTAAATACCACTGAACAGACTTCTGACACCTGCACCTGGGACTGAGCGAGTCAGCGCGGCAAGCGCTTACCACACTCCTGTGACGTCACCCAAATGCTCCCTTTGTTAGTGAATCAAATAAAAAAAAGCACACACGTCACCGTGTTTTTAATGACTTATCGCTGGAGTTGGTTTGTGTTTTGTCGCATTTTTAAAAAACTGTGTCATTACGACACTGTGTTTTTTCGAAATTCGTGCTTAACGGAGACAGAACCCAGGGCTGCTGATGGTGCGTTCACGGAGCCTCGGATATCGGCAGCAAAACGAAGCAGTTTATCAGAGAAAACATGGAACACCAGCACTGATCCGTATATAATCGACTGATGAAACAGTGTCGACGTTTTCTCTGAAGAACGGATTTGTTTAGGTGTGGATTGTATAAAAATTACAAAGTTTGTAGCGGACTGAGTTGAGCGGCTGTTTGGGTTGGTTTATTTCCAAAGCTCAGTGAACGCACCATGCGCAGATTCTTGTCTGCTGTCAATCAATCTGTGCTGAGGTTTAAGGAGAATAAATGGACGGGTGCATGAGACTAAATTAAAGCGTTTGAGGAGCGTAGATCCACTAATAAAAAAAAAAACAGTTTAAAAACAACTTGTTTGAAGTTTTCTTATGCTGTTTTTTTTGTTAACGACTAAAAAAAGAAACAATTTTCTCGCTTTTCCCTTATAAAGATTTAATATCTCGTTTTTTCTGAAGAAAAAGATTAAAAAAAAGAAGTAGGGCAGGGCGTTTTTGGCTTCCTTACATTATACATGAACTTTAGGTGACCTGGAACCTAGTGGATATACAGAGAAAAAAAAGTGCTGCACTTTCCCTCCATGCAGTCGGTGCAGAAAGACAATGATTCTGCATCCCAGGCATTTGACAGAGTGGCAGAAAAATACTGTGATGTCATCAACAGACTTGAGCAAGAGTTTGAGAATAGGTTTTGTGACATTGATCAGCTCGAGCCATGTGTGGCATTCATATCCAACCCTTTCGTGAATGTGGACACGACATGCTTTTCTGAGCAACTAAGTTCAACGTTTGACTTGGATGCTGGACAGGTGGAGATTGAAATCATAACACTGCAAAATGACCTCCACCTCAAAGCCCACCAGGGTGCACCAAACTTTTGGTGCCTTGTTGACTCAGAGAAGTACAGAGGAGTATGCACAGCAGCTATGAAGACTGCCAGCCTGTTTGGTTCAACCTATCTCTGTGAATCAGCATTTTCTGACATGAACTTCATCAAGTGCAAACACAGAACACGCCTCACTGATGCACATCTGAAAGACTCGCTCACAGTTGCAGTATCAAGCTACACACCAGATTACACTAAACTGGTGAACAGCATGCAATGTCAGTCTTCCCACTAACAAAGAAACAGATACCAGACGTATGTGGTAACATGGCAAAGTTAAATTATAGTATTGAAATTTGTTCAATTCAAAAGTGTGTTCATAACACATAGCAGTTGTAATTTTGTTAAAAACATTGCATTTGGTCATTACCTCAAAATGTGACAAGATTTGTTGAGATTAATCAAGTTTTGAATATTCATATTTGTTTCCTGGCTTGTTGTTGTTATTGATAATTACGATGAGAAATCAGTGTCTTCACATAGAGGAGTATCATTATTCATTATTAATAATGTATAACTAAAGGCAAACTAAGCAAATTTATTATTTAAATTTGGTAGCCCTTCGTATGACTCAGTACCCATGAAGTAGCCCTCAGTTTCAAAAGGTTGGTGACCCCTGCTCTAAAGGTTATTTGAAAACACACCTTTTTAGAATGGTTTAGGCTCTGTAGTTCGTGCCTTTTATTATAATTGTATTATTTATTTTATGGTGCTCGTTTATTTAGTTTTTTACTGCTCAGATTTGATTTTGCTAATTTTATTTGCTTTTTTTTTATATTTTGTTCTTAATTTGTCTATTTTTCAAACTTTCTTCTTTCTTTTATTGTGAGGCCCTTTGGTATGCAGTAAGCAGTTGTAAAGTGCTATATAAAAAAAGTTTATTCATTCATTCAGACTACGGCTCCATTTAAAATTGAAAATATGAAGTGTTTTTGCTTTATATTTTTAGTCAACTTATTAACACTCATAAAATGTCACATCATTTAGCTTACTTTGTGTGTGAATAAATCCTAATAATCAATTTAGTTCATGACCACTCCTTTACATACCTACTAAGTACTTCAAAGAGCGCTACCACTGAAAATATTAAGTATTTTTTACAGTATTGTATTTGAAAAATCTACATCTAAAAAAAGGTTTATTTTGGAAATCAGTGATTGGATTTTTGCTAGGATTAATTCATGTTTCTCCTTCTATTAAATCATCATTCTTTTAAAGAACTGGTTAGTACTTAAAATAGCACTACTCCTGATAATAGTAAGTATTTTTACTGTATAGTTTTTGTGAAATACACATCTGAAATACCATAAAAGCTTTGTTTAAACTTACCAAGCAGAAACATATGATAAACACCATTCACACACTAAATATGGTTCTTTGTAGACACTATAATTACGTTTTCATAACATGATTTGTATCTTCCTTCATTGTAATAGAATAATTCAATCATAGTTTATTTTCTTCGTTATATTATTTTTACAAACAGGTTTTATTTAAAATAAATCTCTAGATGTTCTATGTCGTACGTAGACTCATTTATGGTTTCTCAGATGTTGGTTTCTCAAATAACCAACAGACGGTAAACAAATAAAATAATATTTACAGAATGTGAAGCTCTGAATTGATCTGTTTCAACAACAACAATACAGCAAGAACGCGTACTAATTTTAGTGGTAATATTCCATCAAATTCAATGCTAAAAAGCTCTTCTGAAGTTCCATAAATAAAATAATGGGTTTTCCCCATTAACGCAGTTAACATATGTCCTCTTTACACCTTTTCTGACATTTCATACCTGGATTTCAACGATTCATTTAAAAAAATGATTATTTTTCAGATGTGTATTTCTCAAAAACTTGAAAGTAAAAGTACTTCATATGTCTGAAAAGACCTAAATTAAAAACAATGAATTTCAATCAATTGTAAATGTCAGTGTCTGAACATACCTGCAACGTGGAGCTGAAGCTGCGGGTTCCAGGTGATATCCAGCAGTCTGCGCTGACCACAGAGCTCCTCATTCTCATTCTGGACGATGGTTCCTTCACAGAGTCTGAAGGTTTCTTCAGCAGCAGAAAGTTGTTCTCTGACAGACTCTTTCTGAGCAAATGAAGACATGGTTCCTGCAGCTGCTCAAACAAACACCGCCGTCCTCTGAACACCAGCAGCTCCGATCATCTGCTAGTCTCACAATCACAGCCACATTGTCTTTACGTTCAACATTAATTCACTCATTTACGACACTTTGGAAAATGCTGAGACTTCGGACACAAACCACGTATCATCCTTTCTGTCCAAAAACCTCGCGAACGTCCCAACAAAACACCGCCATCTTCTAACCGCAAGCTAAAGGAGCTAACGCCTCGCGCTGTTTACTTCCGGGTCACGTGGGAAAACTTTATTTAAAAAGAAGCTTAAAAACCCAAGAGTACTTCTTTTTTTTTTTTTTTTTTTTTTTTAAACTTTATTTTAGAATAAGACAATGACATAATATACCAGGGGGCAACAAATACAGTTACAGAAAGATATTAGATTTTACAAAGGCATCATGACAGATGTTTGCTTTAGAATGGGAGCTTCTGGAAATGGTTAAAACATATTGTAGCGACCAGCGTTGCTGGGTCCTGTTAATGTGTTCTGTGTTAAATTGGTGCTCCAGTTAGTGAATGAATGTGATTGGATGAGTGATGTGGGGCGGGGGGAGCAAGAGAATAAAGAGGGCTGTAGGAGCGCGAAGGGGTTGAATGAGATACGAACGGGTGAGAAAGAGCATTTTTATCTTCGGTTGAGCTTGTATTTGGCGTGGTTACGGCCAACAGTAACCGTCTGACTTTATTAAAAGCTTCACGGTTGGAACCGGTCGCCTCCGCGTCATCACTACGTCCAGCAGGACGTTACACTGGTGTCAGAAGTCAAACACCGGCGCTTTCGGCTAACTGCATCAAGCTAGCTCGGCGGGCGACATGGCCGTACAGCGGGACAGGACCGCTCGACCGAAAATCAAGAGGAGAGGGAGTTGGATGATTATGCGACGTCTCCGGACGTGGAACGGATTTTCCCCGCGAGCACGAGCACGTACTTCGCCTGAAACAAGCGGCCAGGAAGCTGGCTGCGGACGCAGGATTCGGCGCGCGCGCGGCTCATGTTGGCGCCGGCGCGAAATCCGCCGTCGGAAGTGACGACAGCAAACCGGATGTAAACAAATATGGCGGCGCCCAGTGCATCCAGTTACCAATGAAAACGCCTAAATACTCCGGTAAGGCTGACTGGGAAGCTTTCTATGCACAATTCGAACTGTTAGCTCGGGCCGCGGGATGGTCAGAAGACACTAAAGCACTCCAGCTGGCTCTGTGCCTCACGGACGAAGCCTCTCAGTGTCTGTTGCTGCTAAGTCCAGAAGAACGGTGTGACTTCAAGGCTTTGGTTGGAGCACTGCAGAGACGTTTTGGACAATTTAGTCAGCCTGCTATTCTGCGCTCAGAACTGGCAAACAGACAGAGGCGAGCGGATGAGCCGCTGCGGGTTTTGGCCTCTGACATTGAAGCTCTAACCAGAAGGGCCTATCCCCACATGCCCGCTGCAGTCCAAAGTGAGCTGGCGAGGGACCAGTTCATTCGAGCCCTGTCCCCAAGAGAGCTGCGGGTGCAGACGCAACTGGCCCACCCCTGCACCCTTCAAGGAGCTTTGGAGACGGCTTTGGAAAGAGAGCTGGTTGGAGCTGCCACTGAGAACACTGACATTGGCTCCAACCCAATCGTGAGGGGTTGTGGAAAAAGCAGCTCCCGATCCAGAGAGGCCAGGATGGGTCCAAGAGCTCACAGAACTGATCCGAGCTGTGGCTGTGCAGCCCCCACAGAAGAGCAGCCACCTTCGCCGCAACACCCCTGTCTGTTGGGTGTGTGCCAGGCTGGACACATCAGTGTGCGGTGCCCCAAGCGTGCTGACCGTCAGGGAAACGGCCTGGGGTCTGTTTAGGTGGGACGACACAGACCCGTTTTCCCACGTCCCACCCTGATGATCTGCTGGCAGAGGGAGCCCTACATGACAGCCGGGGGAGGGAGGCTCAACTCCCCCCAGAAGCAGACGACAGCGCGGAGTGGACCAGAGTTGTGGGCTGGACCCATGTTGGGGACTTTTGCCACGTCCCCATCACCATGAAGGAGGTGTCCTGTGTGGCACTTGTGGACACGGGTCCACCGCCACCCTGCTCCGACCTGACATGGTTCCAGCTGATATGCTACTGGAACCCACAGCTGTCAAGCTGCGAACTGTGACCGGGACTTGACTCCCATGCTTGGTCGAGGAACAGTGAGCATTCGAGTGGGCAGCCTGACGGTGGATTCTAAGTGTGGTCGCAGCTGTGCAGGATCAGTGCATATTGGGCTTGGACTTTTTGAGAGCGGCCCGATGTGTGCTGGACCTAGGGCGGAACACGCTGGAGTTCCCTGGGGGCCCTATGGTGCACCTGGTCCGACCCATTCGGGCCCAAAGCTCACCCCAGGAGGCATCAAGGGTGGTGGAGATGCATCAAGATTTGGAGCCCCACCCTACTCTTCCCCGCTCCCCCTGCTCTTCAATCTGGGATCGAGACGCAGCCACTCCCTTCAACTGAGCAGCAAACAGCATCTGAGGCTGACAGAATGGAAGCTGTGAAGGAGATCTGGAGGCGCAGTTTGTGACGGGTTGCAGCCGGGACAGAAAGAAGAGCTGTGGAAGGTGCTGTTGGAGTATAGAGACATCTTTGCACTTTCTGAGGATGAGGTGGGGCTGACGCACCTGGTTCAACATGAGATCGATACTGGGGATGCACGTCCCATCAAAACACGCCCCCGCCGCCTCCCCCTGGCTCACCAGGTGGCTTGCTGACAGTGCAATTGAGGAAATGCTGCGTGGTGGCATCATCGAACCTTCGGACAGCCCCTGGGCTTCAGGGGTTGTAATGGTCAAGAAAAAGAAGGGTCCGAAAATGCGGTTCTGTGTGGACTACAGGCCCCTGAACGGTGTGACCAAGAAGGATTCGTACCCGCTGCCTCGCATAGACGAGTCTCTGGACTTGCTTGTGTCTGGCTCGTCCTGGTTCTCTTCATTGGACCTGCGCAGTGATACTGGCAGGTGCCACTCAGCCCCGAAGCTAGACCAAAGACCGCCTTCTGCACCGGGAGGGGGTTGTGGCAGTTCCGTGTACTCAGTTTTGGACTGTGCAACGCTCCAGCTACGTTCGAGCGCCTGATGGAGAAGGTGCTGGCCTCCATCCCCCGACAGGAATGTTTAATCTACTTGGATGACATTCTGGTGCATGGGGACTCTTTGAGGCTGCACTAGAATCGCTGAAAAAAGTTTTGCAGAGGATTGCTGCAGCAGGTCTGAAGCTTCACCCCGACAAGTGCTGCTTCATGAAAAGAGAACTGGAGTTTCTGGGCCACAAGATTGGAGGTGAGGGCATCAGCACTTTGGAGGAGAAGGTGCAGGCTGTGAGAGACTGGCCAACGCCCACCACTCTGAGAGATTTGAAGAGCTTCCTGGGGTTAGCCTCCTATTACAGGCGGTTTGTTCGCGGGTTCTCCTGCATTGCTGCCCCTCTGTTTCACCTACAGAGGAAGGACTCTGATTTTTCTGGACGCTAGAATGTGAGCAGGCTTTCAGCTCTTTGAAGAAAGCTCTGACAAACTCTCCCATCCTCACCCCCCCGGACACCAAATTGCCCTTCATTCTGGATACGGACGCCAGCGATGTTGGAATGGGGGCGGTACTGAGCCAGATGGGGTCAGCAGGAGAAACGGTGGTGGCTTACTTCAGCAAGACCTTCAATAAAGCGGAGCGACGTTACTGTGTGACTCGCAGGGAGCTTCTGGCTGTCGTCAAAGCCATAGGCCACTTCAGATACTATCTGTGCGGCCTCCCCTTCACGGTCCGGACGGACCACTCTGCTCTACAGTGGCTAATGACCTTCAAGGAGCCTGAAGGTCAAATAGCCCGCTGGCTGGAGGAGCTGGCTTCATTCTCCTTCACAGTGGAGCACAGACCGGGCGCTCGCCACGCTAATGCTGACGCCATGTCGCGACGCCCCTGTGCCCTGACAGGCTGCCGGTACTGCGACAAAAGAGAGGCTCGGGAGGCAGAAATAGGCAGAGAGGAGCAGAGCCACACCTGTGAGAGCAGCGGGCCAGTTTGCAGACTGGTAGAGGGCGTCGACCCCACCGAATGGAGAGCACAACAGGAGCAGGATGTTGATCTGCTGCCAGTGTTGCGGTGGGTGGAGGCTGGCCGCAAACCCGAGTGGGAGGAGGTGGCAGGGTGCTCTCCTTGCTCCAAAGGACTCTTTGAAAAGTTTAATGCTCTAAGACTGAAGGATGGAGTGCTTCAGAGGGCCTGGAAAGAGCCGGCTACTGGAGAAGAGCGGTGGCAGGTGGTGGTCCCTCGGACGCTGAGAGACTCAGTTCTACAAGGTTGCCATGGAGCTGTGGGGTCCGGACACTTTGGCGTATCAAAAACTCTCCGTCGGCTCCGCCAGGGGTTCTACTGGGGCCAGCTTAGGAGGGACGTGGAAGACTTCTGCCGCCGCTGTGACACCTGTACAGCACATAAAGGTCCCCCTGATCAGTCCCGAGCTGAACTCCAGCAGCTGATAGCAGGGGCACCGATGGAGAGAGTAGCCGTGGACATCATGGGCCCGTTTCCACGCACAGACAGAGGGAGTCGCTATGTCCTTGTGGCCATGGACTATTTTACAAAATGGCCGGAAGCATATGCCATCCCAGACCAGGAAGCAGAGACTGTCGCAGATGCCCTGGTGTAGGGCATGTTTTTCCAGGTTTGGTGCTGCTGAGGTCATTCACAGTGACCAAGGGAGGAACTTTGAGTCTGCTGTGTTCTCCGCCATGTGCGAGCGTCTGGGCATGCGGAAGACACGGACCACTCCCTTACACCCCCAAAGTGATGGCTTGGTTGAGCGTTTCAACCGAACCCTGGTGAAGCAACTAGCCATCCTCACCTCAGAACATCAGCGCGACTGGGACGAGCACCTCCCCCTCGTTTTGATGGCATACAGGTCTGCAGTGCAGGACTCCACTTCATGCACACCTGCTTTGCTCATGTTGGGACGAGAACTACGCACGCCAGCAGAGATGTCCTTTGGGAAACCCCCTGATACACCGGGGGCCCCACCCGGACCTGAATATGCCAAGAAGCTACAGGACAGAATGGACACAGCTCATGCCTTTGCCCGCAATCAGCTACAGAAAGCTGGCATGAGGCAGAAGAGGAACTACAACCTGAAGGCCAAGGGCAAAGACTTCAAGGCAGGTGACCTGGTGTGGGTGTATAGCCCGAAGAGGAAAAAGGGCAGATGCCCCAAGTTGGACTGTCACTGGTTGGGGCCCTGTGAGGTGCTGGAAAAGCTGGGAGAAGTGGTCTATAGGGTTGAGCTCCCACCCGGAGGTAGGCGTGTGGCCCTCCACAGGGACAGACTGGCCCCGTACAGGGGTGACGCACGCCCACAGCAGCACTTTAGGAGGCCTTTACCCCCCTCAGCTACACCCACCTGTTCTGGGACTGATCCCCCCACCAACTCCCCACCTTCACCTCCTCAGCAGCAGCAGGTGGTCTCAGGCCAGCACATCTCGCCACCTGTAATGGCTCCACGGAGGCCCCAGAGGCTGAGAAAGCCTCCCTCCCACCTGGATGACTTTGTGTGTGGCCCCACGGGACGTGGAACTTTGT
The DNA here is from genome assembly GCA_003999625.1 of Oryzias javanicus. Taxonomy (NCBI): domain Eukaryota; kingdom Metazoa; phylum Chordata; class Actinopteri; order Beloniformes; family Adrianichthyidae; genus Oryzias; species Oryzias javanicus. The sequence goes on from CM012438.1 coordinate 5,771,823, forward strand.
AGGGGGGAGGCAGTGTAGCGACCAGCGTTGCTGGGTCCTGTTAATGTGTTCTGTGTTAAATTGGTGCTCCAGTTAGTGAATGAATGTGATTGGATGAGTGTGGATGTTGTGGGCGGGGAGCAAGAGAATAAGAGGGCTGTAGGAGCGCGAAGGGGTTGAATGAGATACGAACGGGTGAGAAAGAGCATTTTATCTTCGGTTGAGCTTGTATTTGGCGTGGTTACGGCCAACAGTAACCGTCTGACTTTATTAAAAGCTTCACGGTTGGAACCGGTCGCCTCCGCGTCATCACTACGTCCAGCAGGACGTTACAATATGATTCAATTTCTTTCAATAAAACAGGGAAAAAAGGTTCACTGACTTTAAATTTGTGGATGTAAAATTTTGTAAGGAGGATCACAATATTTATTACATAAAATACACTTTTGTCAACGTTAGTAAGAAAACCAAAAAGAACATGTTCCTATTTTAGGGTGAAATCATCATAAACCTTGTCCTGACTGAGTTTGGTCTTCTCTTTCCATATTTTATTGAACATTCACAGTTCCAAAACAAATGAGTGACAGTTTCAAGATGAGAGTTACAGAAAGTACAGTTAGAGTCTTTATTTCTGTAACAAATCTGGTTAAGTGGGATAAAATCTGTGCAGTATTTAAATGAAACTTCTTTTTTTTTTATTACTCAAGAAAAATTTGTTTGGTAGAAGCCATACTTGTTTCCAATTTATTTAGGGGACAAACTGTTTCCAATAAAAGTGGACATAAGAAATAAATACTGAATTTTGTTTGAGCAGGGCACAAGCGACTCGATTGTTCCTGTTTCCAACAGCAAAACAGATTTTACCCACTGTGGTGTCACTAACATTTACCAAAGCAGGAACTTGAAAATCTTCTATGCAGTTTTGAAAAAGAGAGCAAATTTGTCTAGGGATAGCATCAAAGACAACACAGTATTGCTTAGGGGAAACAGCAAGATTAAATTTTGTGTTAAAATTTAGCAGTAATTCATCTTTGTTGAAAAGCTGACCTACTGTTAGAATGTGGTTATCAAACCAGTTTTGGAAATACAGAGATTTATTTTTATGAAGGATGTGCTTGTTATTCCAAATATAAAATCTATGGGGAGAAAAATTATGTTTATATATCAGCGACCAGGAAAGTAAAGCATGTTTATGATATTCTGAAAGTTTTAATGGGATTTTGTAATTACAGAGAAGTTAGAAGTTTAAGTCTCTACACTGTGAGAACAAGCGGTGAGGAAAGATATTCCAAATAGAGAGGGGATTTTTTTAACAGGACTTCAGCCAGTTGATCTAAAATGAATTATTCAAAGTTGTAAAAGCAAGAAAGTTTAGACCACCATTCTCATAGCTGTTCATTATGACTGATTTTTTTATATAGTAAACATGGTTTTCTAAAACAAATTTAAATAAGATGTGATCATTTTTTTTAAGTGTCTGATTATTGATGTACAGTGACAAAGCAGCATAGGTTAATCGAGAAATGCCTTCAGCTTTAGAGATAAAGACTCTTCCTTTTAAAGTCAAATCCCTTTGGAGCCACTGATTGAAGCGTTTTTTTTTTTTGTATTATTAATTATTGGCTCTAAGTTTTGACAGCATCTGTTGTAGGGCTGGACGATATGGCAAAAAAAGAAAATCACGATTTTTTCAATTTTATTTCACGATTTAGATTTTATCTTGATTTTTTAAAAATAAATTCACATTGACAAAAACTGAATTATAATGATTTTAGTTGAAAGAAGTAAACCCATTTTGAACAAATATTTATATTTATTCAAATTTTGATTTCAAGTGTATTACAAGCATTGATATATATTACTGGAGTGGCCCTATAGACAGACGTGTGCGTGCAGGCAGCAGAACGCTGCTGTTTCAATGGAGGACTGTCAGAATTCAATTACAAAAATCAGGCTAGCTCCTTCATTTCTCAACTGATTTTGAAAAGATATGTATCGAATTAAAGCTTAGAAAATAATCGATCTTTTGATATATTTAAATATTTATTATCTATTAAGATCAAGCTGTAAATAGAGCAAGAATTCGGCCTTCTACTGCTACAGAAAAGGTATTGATGTCAAATGAACAGCTTCTTAATACTAGTATCTTCTAGCCGGGCTTTCTCCGGTCTGTGCGACCAAGAACGCTCAACAGTGACGGTATGGATTAAGGAATGTATGTGCAAACTCACTTACACTTCTTACAAAGACAAAACAAAGTGCGACCGACAAAAGGATATAGGCTCTTAAAGTAGCTAGCTACGAGCTAGCAAAACAATGTAGCAACGTGCATCTTGACCGCACATTTTACGTGTTTCAACAGGAATTTCCATCAGTTTTTCTGCTGGTTGAACGTAAATACGAGCGATTAACATCCACCATGTTTTAAAACATGAAACATTAATAAAAACATACATCAAAGAACCAAACTAGCATGCTACCCGTGAGTTGCTAGCACCCACTTTAGCACACAGTTCACGGTTCCCAGCCTAATTTCTCTCTATTAAAATGGGAATCCTGTCATGTGATTTAGATCAAATCTAGGTGAAGTTCCATTTTTTACTTTGAACAGTTTGCTTTATTATATAAAGTTTTCATAGATCTACAAAAAAAGAACCAAAACTATTGTTTTCTGAACAATGGAAAATGAAATTATGGTTTAGAGAATCAAAAGCTTTATCAAAATCAAGAAAAAGAATAAAGCTCTCATCAGTAATCAAATTTGAGTAGTCTAAAATATCCAAAACCAAGCGAATGTTATTAGAAATTTGTATTTTCTGCATAAAACCAGACTGTGTCTTTCCGATTATTTGGTCCAGAACTAATTTAAGTCTTTTAGCAAATATTGAGGTGAGAATTTTGTAATCATTATTTAGGACACAGATTGGACGCCAGTTTTCAATGCTTAATAAATCTTTTTTAGGTTTGGGTTTCAGTGAAAGCACTCCCTGAGTTAAACTGGGAGGAAGTGAGCCAGAATTTATAGATTCCTCAAAAACGTTTAGCAAAAATGGAGCCAATAGCTCTTGAAATAATTTGTAGAACTCTCTGGATAAAACCCGTCTATGCCGGGAGATTTATTGTTTTTAAGATGATTTATACTCCAAAGAACTTCATCAACTGTAAGTGAGGAGTCACAGACTTCTTTGTCCGCAGAGGATATTGTTTTAACTTCAACTGAATTTAGAAATTGTTCAGTAACAAGATCTGATTCATGAGATGTGTAAAGCTGCCTATAGAAAGAGCAGCAGTAATCTGCAATCATTTTAGAATCAGTAACTATGTCACCATTAATTTTTAATTTTTGAACTGTGTTATGCTTGCCTCTGCGTTTTTCAAGCTGGAAGTAATAGGCAGGGCAGCGTTCACCTTCCTCTAACCATTTTAGTCTAGATCTAATGAACGCACCTTCAGCTTTTTGTTTGTACATTAGATCAAGTTTGTTTTGTAGGGATGCCAGATTCAATTGTTCTGTTTCTGTAAGATCTGCTGGGTTCTTTTGAGAGAGTTTTAAGATGTCATTAATAAGTGAATTTTCTTTCGTAGCTCTGTTTTTGGATAGGTGAGAGCTGTAATATCTTAAAAACTTAGATACCTCAAACTTAAACAATTCCCAATTTTCCCGTGAATATTTTCCTTTGTAGTCTTTTCAAAAAAAAAAGTGAGTAATCAAAATCATGCAGCAGATGGATATTAAATGTACCTGAGAGTGTCATCTTTAGTTTAAGTCTTAGGATGGGGGATTTCTTTGCCTTCCACAAAGGCGCGTGCTCCAACATAGTGTGCTGCCTTCCCTTCTCTCCTTGCTGTTTGAATTAATGGCCAGAGTGCAGCTCGGGCCTCTCTATCTGCTGGACAGGAGTCCTCTGCAAACCTGAGGTTGTTATCTTTGAGGAAGGAATTGTTCTTTGCAGATCTCCAGATTTCATCTCTGATGGATCTTGAGATGAATCTTGATGATCCCTCTTGGCCTCTGTGCGTTGTCACCTTATGTCCCCAAACGATGTACGATGTCGTAAGCCAGTCTCTCCTTCCTGTGTGGTGCGATGGTTTGGCAGATTTTGATGATCTCATCTTTGATCTCTTCCTTGAATGTGGTTTCTGAAACTCCGTAGAGTTTGAGGTTCCACCGTCTGGAGTACCGTTCAGGTTCGATCTGTTTCTCTTTCATCATAGAGAAGGCTTCGTCAATGGCAGCTTTATTTTCAATGGTGTCAACTCTTTTCTTTATGTCTTGAATTTCCTGGAAAACAAAGTCCACAGACTTTTTAAGCCCCTCAGTTTCATTTCCATAGAGTTAAATCGAGTATTGATAAGATCAGAAAGAACTTCAACTGCATTCTGATTTAGATTCTCATTCACTGTTTCTTTTTGAGTAATTAAGGCTTTTTTGGAGCTGGAGCCTTTGTAGGAGTATTGTCAGCTGAGAGAGGCAGCGGAGGAAAGTCCTCTTTGTTGAGGGAATCAGTTAGCATTGCCTCATCATTCACTGATTTAGCATAATCATGAGCTGCCTTCTGCACGAGCTTCTCTGGCACCGATTGTTTGGTCTCTAGATTAACATATGCTGCACTAGCTTTAAGTGTCAACGCCTCCACTTGTAAATCCATAGATCAGATACTTTTCAAATTTGTATGGAAGAATAAAACCCATTATATTAAAGATAAAGTCCTTTTAAACTCCTTAGACTCTGGGGGACTGAACTTTTTAGACTTCACCAACTTAAACTACACCTTTAAAATTAATTGGATCAGAAATGTTTCTGGTAACCCAAATTCATTAGGGAACTTTATTCCAAATTATATATATATTTTTTTACTTGGTGGCCTCTCTTTTCTTCTACAGTCAAACTATAACATTCAAAAACTGCCCATCAAATTAGCTAATTTTCATTTAAAAAATGCTTCTAGCTTGGTCTCTTATTTACAAACACTCGTTCTCTCCTCACAACTTCCGTATTTGGAACAATGGTAATATGCTTAACAAGAGAAAATCCATATTTTTCTACTTGGTGGTTTAATAATAATATAAAATAAACAACCATTTAATTTAGAAGGCAACTTACTATCGTAGAATGAGTTCCTAGAAACCACCACATTCCAGTCACTCCTAAAGAATTTTCTATTGTAATGGATGCTATTCTTCCATGTCTGAAACCTCAGTAGGTAAATTGTGTTTTATTTCCAGCCCTTCATCCAGGAACAAAGAAATAAGATTCCTTTTTCAACGAAACACAGCAACTATACCTTACGTTACCCACTATTGGAGAACATTTCGAATAAACAAATCGAATAGAAGAAAGTTTGGACTCTGATTTTGAAATACTTTATCCCAACACTTCTTCACAGGTGCTATCCAGCGAAATCCCGTCTCTACGTTGATATAGATAAAAACTGTTCCTTTTGTAATCTGGACATTGAAACACCATGTCATTTATTTTGGAATTGTCTTTATACTGTCACTTTCTGGAAGGGATTTTGTGTTTTTATACAAAATACCATTCTTGGTGACTTTAATATTTTATAGAAACATATTTTATTTTATTTATTTATTTTTTTTATTTCCAAAACACTTATAAAAAACAGTTTTATATAATCAATCTATTTGTAATTTTAGCAAAATTTCATATTCACAAAAGTAAGTTTTCCTTCAAAAAAAACCCCTGTTCCATCTCTTTTTAATTGAAATTAGAAACTATGTTGACTGTGTGAAATTGTCATCAGACCCCAGAGCGGTCAAGACCCTTGAGGCCCTAGAATCTATTAGACTCTCAGATCCTAAACCTTTTATCTTTTATATTATGTTTTTATTTCTCTTCTTTAAAACCTATGTGTAATCTCTGTCAACCCATTGGCTTTGTTCTATTAACTTATATGTATACATTTGAATATTTTCAATAAAATGTAAAAAAAAAAAAAATAATAATAATAATAATAAAAGAAAAATCAAAAAATAAAAGGCGAGTACTCTTGCTTTCGTCAGCTCTGCCTGTCAACGCACAGCGAAGGCGCATGCGCGCACGTCACTGAGTATTGCAGCAAATAAAGGAAAATCGAATAGTTTACTGTTTCTTTCTTTAATAATTTACCCCGTTATTATGTCCTGACTTCTAACTGTGTCTTATATGCATTTATAATATGAATTTCTAACCGCAATGAGACCCAGTTACGCAATGTAGACGTTTCTTTTTAAATAAAGTTTCTTCACGTGACCAGGAAGTAAGCCGAACGACATGTTAGCATTGATAGCAGGCTAGCTGCGTTAGCTTGTTGTTCAGAGGACGGCGGTGTTTTGTTCGGACGTTTGTAAAGAAATTTGGTGATGCTTTGTTGGATTTAGATCAATTATACTTTCCAAAGTGTCGTAAAAGAGTGAAGGTGAGTTGAACGTACAGACAACGTGTCTGTGATTGTGAGACTAGCAGATGATCGGAACTGCTGGTATTGAGAGAACGGCGGTGTTTGTTTGAGCAGCTGCAGGAACCATGTCTTCCCTTCAGTCTCTGAGAGAGTTGATCAGCGAGCGACTCGCTGCTGCTGCTGAAGAAATCTTCAGACTCTGTGAAGGAACCATCGTCCAGTACGAGCAGGAGCTCTGTCGTCAGCGCAGACTGCTGGATATCTACTGGAAACCACAGCTTCAGCTCCACCAGATAGGTATGTTCACTTCTTCTTCATCTTCCACAACATTGGGATTCAGGTTGTAGTGGACCCATGAAGAGTTAGACGATTCCCTTCCGCCATCTTGTATCGGTATACAGACACTGCGGTCAAGTGAGCCGCTGTTCGCTCAGCTGCGGTTAAGCAGGCCGCGCTACGAAGAAGTTGTGCGCTCTTATTAGGCGCTTTACGGCAGAGCATGAAACTCAATGGGAGACTTCTCTGTTGGCAAATTAAAACGTCTGACCTGCTCTAAATGAAATGTAAAATATTTTTTAAAAATCCCCAGACAAAACTACGTATACTATTAATGCATATTTGTACTATTTATGTGTTCTTTATTTGTCAATCCCATAAAAAAATAATATAGAGAATTTTCAATCTTAAAGTTGAATAAAGTAATCTTACTGGATAATTACAGCCCTTGGACAGTATGTTCTTATTCTAGAGGCAGGGGTGAAAGTAAGCCGGAACGGTCCGGAGCGGCGTTCCGGTAAATGATTTGAAGACAGAACGCCGTTCCGGCTGGAGAGATCAGCTGTGCGGCCAGTTTTCACTATATAACACATGACAGAAGCCGGTCGCTCTTATGGAAGAAAAATAAGAAAATTGACATTCGAGCTGAGAGCAGGCAGCGCTTTATTTGGACGTTTGCATTGTTTTTGCGGCGCATCAGACAGTTATTGAAACCCGTCTCTCTCTCTCCCTCTCCCTTTCTCTCTCGCTCTCTCTCTCTCTCTCTCTCCCTCTCTCTCTCTCCTGGTCTGCGCTCTCTTGCGTGCGCCAAGCGCCCCGAGCGCTGCGGACCCCAGACTTTCTGAACAGCAGGCGCACCAGAGAATTGCAGCTCTGCAGCTGATGATACTAATAATAAATTATTAAATTATTTAAATGAAAAAATAAACAAAAAAGACGCAGAGAAAAGTGAATCAGTTTTTTAAGAGGAAGATCCAAAAGTGAGGATGACGATGTGCAGAACAAATCTTCTAAAGGAGAGGATGAAGAAGAGAAAAGGAGAGATGGAAGTTGAATGGAAAATGCCAGTGAGACACCAGGTCCATCAATCACAGATGAATTTTCTATGTTGCCAGATTATTCTTCAATCTGGACAACTGACAAGATGATCTGTTTAAAGTCCCCCTCAAAAAAAAGAAAAACTATTTTTAGAGTTTTTAACATGCCTGTGTGTCATTTTTCTTCTAAAAGAGAACAAATGTAATCATTTTGTTTTTGCATTTCCTTTTAATCTCTGTTAATCAAACTGTCACAGACAGACTCTGTGTGAATGAATGATGTTCTTTCCATCACAACAGCTCTGCTGCACTAAACCCTCATCTGGTCCGGCTAGCGTGTCTAGTTCAGGTTCTGGAGAAGAGAAGATGGTATCTTCACATTGACTGCAGTCGTTCACATTTCTGTGGTCCAATCAGCATCACTGGATTTTTGCTTTGACTTTCATCCAATACTTATGGTAGCAGTCCTGAGAACGCTGGAAAATCTCCACCAGACTCCACGGAGCTTCTTGATGTGACCACAGAAATGTGAACGGCGGCTCATTTAACCGCAGCTGTAAAGGATCTGTGAAAGTTCGCTCCATGAAGCTCTTCCTTGTCCAAACTGATGTTCAGCTCAAAACAAAACTGCTAGACATTTTTGTGGTGCAGCGGTGAAGACTCAGAGCCACCATAATCAGACAGGGAAGGGTCCAAGACGTAGCAGGTCAGCTTCGCTCAGCTCCAGAAGCCACGCCCCCACAGAGGAGTTTTCACAGACCAACATTAAAAAATGACTTTTTAAGACGTTAAGGGTCTGGAATTTAGGTTAAAAACAACATAAACATAAATAAAACACTCCTGAGAACTTATTCTTTTTAAATAAAAGTAAAAATTACCATATGGGGACTTGTAAAGGTAAAGTAAAGGTATTGGACTGTGTGGGTGTGTTTGTGTGTGTGTGTGTGTGTGTGTGTGTTGTGGGGGGGGAATAGTACCGGCAAAACAAAAAATCTACTTTCACCCCTGTCTAGAGGTCACCCTCTCTCTACTAACAAAGACTTGTGTACTTTTACTGTACAGTTCTTGATAAAATAGCACTTAAACCTTGTATTTTTGTTGAGGAAAAAGGATGAAATGGACAACTTTGAATTTAAATAAAAAAAAAATGTGATCCATAATTCCAGGCCTTGGGTGGTATTTGCTTGTTCTAGAGGTCACCCTCTATCACCTCACAAAAACTTGTGTACTTTTATTGTATAATTTTTGAAAAAATAGTACTTAAACTTTGCATTTTTGGCAAGAAAAAGGATGAACTTGCCATGTTTGAATGTCAATTAAAAAAATGTGGTCTATAGTTCCAGCCCTTGGACAAAATATCCTTGTTCTATAGGTTGACCTCTATAACCTCACAAAGACTTGTGTACTTTTACTGTATAGTTTTTGAAAAAATAGTGCTTAAACTTTGCATTATAGGCTAGAAAAAGGATGAACTGGCCAAATTTCAATATAAATAAAAAAAAATTGGTTCTTAATTCCAGGCTTTGGAGAGTATATGTTTGTTATATAGGTCACCCTCTATCACTTCACGAAGAGTTGTGTACTTTTACTGTATAGTTTTTTTTTAAAAATAGTACTTAAACTTTGCATTTTTGGCAAGAAATGTGTTAAAATAGCCCTTTTAGAATGTAAATCAAAACATTTTGGTCCATAATTCCAGGGCTTGGAGAGTGCATACTTCTTCTACAGGTCACCCTCTATCACCTCACAAAGACTTGTGTACTTTTACTGTACGGCTGAGCGAACAGCGGCTCACTTGACCGCAGTAAACAGACGCTCTGCAGTCGTTAGCTTCTTCCATTCTTCAGTTCCTCTCCGTCTCTTTGTTTCTCCTCGCTTTGCTGGCTTCCTTTTCATGTTTAAAAGAGAACACTTTATCCATTTTCCAGAAAAATAAACATAATTGAATAACGTTGATGTTATTTCTGACTTTTGTTGCTGAATCAACTTTCTGATCAGCATAGTTAAGAAATGTTTATTTTTCTAGCATCTCGGGATTAAGTCAATGTATATTCCTATGCAGGGATGGAGGGAACTGTAATGTGTCTATGTCCTCTCAACGTGATGGAGAAACGCAGAGTTACATACTTATGTGCATTAATGGGACTTTTATTTAGAACATTTCTGTGCATGCTCCTGAGATCACGATCTCATCCATAACCATTATATACACTAGAGATACTGACTTGTATAGATTTAAATATTTTTTTTCTTATCACACTTAAAACATAAAAGGCACACAAAGGAACATTGTGTAACTTTTTTTTTTCTCAATAGAAAACTTGGAAAAGGCATAAATATACGGTGGCCCTGAGGGTTCACAACACATCAACTTGGCAACGCACACAACACATTAACTCACAACACATTAACTCAAAATGGAAGTTTGATGTACGATGAAAGTTGCAATGCTCTTATTCTGAAATTTGCACTGGGCTAACCGGGTAAAAGAAAGTAACGTCACAGGTGGTTAACTGCAGTGGGAATACACGAAAAGCAAGCACTCTGAAAAATGGGAAGAGGGTTACATTTTTTTTAAATGAAAAATTTAAAAGTGAGCTGAGCTGTAGAAGGAGAAACTTCCGTTTATTTTTTTCTCAGTCGGTCTTTTTTCTCTCGTCTGTTGGACATCGTTTTGGAGAACTTATCGGATACAAGGTAAGTTTTTCTCTTCATGTGTTTGGTTGCCATTTTAGGCAATAGTTAGATACTTTTGCTGGGATGTTTTTTTGATGGACAAGCAAACTTTTTTTTTTTAAAGAATAACTGCACGAGATGAAAAAGTTTGCACTTATGCTAATGCTAATGTTAGCTAAACTGGCCAAAAGACGTTTGTTGTTTTGTCAGTCTATGAAATATGTATGCTGCAAACTTTTTTTCGTATGCTTCTAATTGCTACATGTTATCATACTGTCCTGTGTCATCACAAGTTTTTTTTTTTTTTTTTAACATGCTAGGTTAAATGGGTATCCATCAGGAAGTGACCAGACTTTGTCTTCCTTTAACATTGACAGTTTTAACTTAGTAAATAGTTAAACAAAAAGAAATCATACATTTATGTTTCTTTAGACTGTTAAAAGTTGGAAATTTTATTGCTAAAATATGGGTGATCACACAACAAATGTAATATTAAAAATACCAAAAAGGATTGTATTTGTTTTTTGGTAATGTAACCATTGTCATTTCAGAAAACAAAGACATGAACAACAGGGGGATGGTGAAGAAGAAAATGGAAAAGACATTCTCAAATAGAAGATGTAAAGTGATCCGTGACACTCCAATGATATAAGACTTCCAGGAAAGCAATCTTTGAAGTAAGTCAGGTAAATAGGATTTGTTTAGTACATTATTTTTTGTAATTCTTTGTAAAGCAGTATAAGCGTTTGAAACTAGAATATGACTAAAAATTATGAATTGGGGAAGATTACAATGTGAGCAGGAACTTTAATTAGCAAAAAATAAATAAATAAATAAAAATAGCATAAAATTTGTGGAACACATATTTTAGCTGAAATTAAGCCCGCTGGTCATCATCGTTAAATATTATACATTTTTAAAACTTGTTTTACATGAATAATTGGGTATTTATTTGTTTGCAATAATTGTTCCTCTTTTCTGCTTGGACACAAACCAGACTACAAGAATGTACAGCTGGGCGATACGGCCAAAAATCCTAATCTCTGATTTTGTTTAATTCCAAATTCGATTTTCAATTGTAGTCATTTTTTTCCGCCATCGTTTTACGTTCTTTAACAAAGGTTACTAATCAAAGAACATTTTTAACAAAAATCCTTTTACTTTCACTTTGTTTAGACATTTGCTTGAGGATGAAGTGTAAAAATTATTTATAGAACAATGCAGCAGATGTTTTATGAGCTACAGCTAATTTAAGCATCTAATAAAGAAAAACAATATAATCTTCATCAGAACACTTTTGGTAGTAACAGCCTTCAAACTGATTTTGATGCATGTAGTTTAATGCTACAAGTTTGAAAATCTAATTCCTGACTCACCAGCCAAGTTGGCTAGAAGATAAACAAAAGATCTAAACATTTTTTTACTGGACAAATTATTACATTATTTTTAAATGTGATACATTTTTATATGAAATCATGCAGAACAAGCGTTCTCCCTCTGACTTTACGCCAAACTACGGAAGCCCAGGAGAACAGAGAGCTGAGGGGGAGCTTGAATTTCCTAAATGTAAAAAATTCAAATTAATCCATGACATCGATATATCACCCAGTCCTACAAGAATGTAACAAACCATTTCTATACTTATCCCTTTACAGGTAGGCTGGTGATGAAGATGACATTATTGCTGGAGGAGAATGCATCATTAAAGCGCTTTGCATCTACCTGGACGACGACCCTGAAAATATCTATGAGGTAAGTACAAAAATAAAGCCCTAAAGGGGAGTCATTTTTGGTCACTTGAAATGTTTGCATTTTTAAAAAAGTAAAATCTTAAAAGAACGATTTCCGTTGTTCTTGACTGTTTTGTTGCAAGTCATGTTTTGTAAAAAGAATAATAGCTTTTATTGTTTGTTAACATGTTCATGTACATAATTTTCTGTAAAACTGGATGATTAGAAAAACCTGCTTATCACTTCACAGAAGTGATTATTGAACAAGCTGTTGCATCAATTTATTTTAATTAAAGCACAGACTGAAATAAAGCAATACTAGGGTGAAATAGAAATACTTCAATAACATTTTTGGTTCTTTGCTTCAGTACGTACTTAAATACTTTCAACTTTCATTTACTTATGATTTATTTTTTTTTGTGACTGTGCAGGAAGAAGAAGAATGGAGCATCAACATCTTCAACATCTCAACTGAAGAGACCACAGTGGCCTTATCTGCTGTGAGACCAACAGATGTGAGAGACACACCGGAGGACATTGACAATGTGCTTGAAGCTCACGGGTCCTACAGGATTTGGACAGTGGTGCCTCTGTTACTGCCAGCTTATTTGGCCTCATGCATGCTTTGAACCTCACCTTCTCCTCTGAACTGAAGTGAACTTCTGAAGTTCCCCAGAAGATTATGATGGAGCTGGATGCTGATTCCCTCTAAGAAAGTCCAGGTTCTGAAAAACGGACTGTCGGGGAGCGCTGCTGAAGACGTTCCACCTCCGCATGGACTATTTTGCTCTATGTTCTCTGCAGGATTATTTTCCCCTCTGTTCAGGTTCCATAAGAGTTTTTTGTTCTGATTTCTAAAGCTGATCTTTTTTTTCTGTTTCCATGAGTCCACTTGCTTTTTGTGACAACTTTTTCTCATCACAGGTTTATTTGGAAAAGTTCTGTTAAAGTTTTAGGAAGAACTATTGGTGCTCTTTTCTTACACTGTTGTATTGGATGACATTTGTATTTTCAGTTGTGATGTTTTTGCCTTTTAAAATACACACTTTTGTAAGAAACAATTTTGTATGTCTTTATTCTAAAAAATGCAATCTTAAATATTCTTAAAATCCACTGGTTGAAAGTTTAATTTGGATGTACAGAATTGATGTAAAAGTCACGATTTGCATGCACAGGTAACCAGTGTCATAGCACATTGTGAGTGCTTTGTATAAAAAAATTTGTTCATAAATTAATTATATGAAAAATGTAAAATATAAATTTTAATTTTAGAAAGGTTTATAATATTAACATGACTACATCATTTGAGGTTAAAAACGTTTTATTTAAGTATCTAACATAACTTAATTGTGAGTTAAACATGGTAAAATTTGTATAAAGAAAATAATAAAATGATTTTTAAAAACATCAAGTTTAACATGCCAAACAACTTGTTCAAAGAAAGTTAACACAAAATACTTATGTTAGATAAGACTTCATCAAGTATATCTAAGACAATAGTTTCCATTAACTCTGAAATTCTACCAACCAAGATTTCATCTTGGCTTCATCTGTAGCTGCACTTTTGCTGCTCGCAGCTTCAATTATACGCAGACGTCTCCTTTAAAACCCTTCCGCTCTCCTTGGGGTCCAGATGGCTCCAACCACATATTGTTATGCGATTTTTTTTCCATGACAAATGTGGACGAAGGGGGACACGATTTTATGTCTGCCATGGACATTAGTGAAACTCCGAAATCAGTGAAAAAAAAAAAGTTCAGCGCACTGTCCTGTGGTGTCCAGATGACCCCACTTTTAATGTAAACAAGCTAAGGAGAACGGAAGGGTTACGCGCTCCACACCGCTGTGATGTCACTCTAATGCTCCCTTTTAGGGAGTAAAAAAAAACTTGCTCTCATCCATCGCCGTGTTTTAATGACTTATTGTGTGAGTTGGTTTATGCTCATTTGTATAATTATAATTAGCTGTTAAAATCACTTTATAAACAAACAGTTAAAGTTTTGGACAAAAAACAATTAAGATATCACCATTGCCCTGTTTTGCAGAAACATAAACTGTTACCCTGGAAGAATTTCATCAAGTATTCAAACCTTTATCTGTTATATAAAATAATTAATGGTTTGTCATCTCCTCCACCTAATCAGTTTTTAACCATTCAAACCAGCTCGCATCGAGTCACACGAGGAGATTGTATCGTCCCTCTGCGGAAAAGTGTCTTTTGCCAAAAAACATATTCAGTCACAGCAGCGCAGGAATGGAACTCTGTCCCTCAAAGCACAAGAGAACTGCGCTCACTTTTATTGTTTAAAAAACATCTTAAGAACTGGCTGGTGACACATCAGACATGTCAGTATATGTAATTCTTTTAATACCCAGAATTTTCTCGAGTCTTTTTAAATGTCCTTGTTTTCAAATGATTTCAATGTACATTTTTACAAAAGTCATTGATTATTCTACAGCCCATTTTACATTCCATTGTTATGATTCAATTTATTGCGTCTGCTCATTTCTATTTATTTTTTTCTTAATTATTTTATTGTATGTGCTTGTGTAACTTTTTAAAAATGGTATATGTTTTACTGTTCTTTTACTGAACTTGTATTACATTTCGTTTCTAACTTTGTTTTTATATGGAGACAATCTGACAATCTTACCTGGATTGGCAGGAATGCTTTTTAATGTGCAATGTCCCTGTCAAATAAATGAATAAATAAATAAATGACTAGAAGGATTTTTCAAAATTCCTAGGATTTCAGTAAAGTTTGGGGCGTATGTGTAATAGAAAAACACAGCTAATTTGGTTATTGGTAAACATAATATAATTTTGTGAAACTGCTGTACATATCATGTTAGTTTAACAGATCTGTAAAGACGGATCACTACCTTCCGACATCCAAGACAGTCCTTCCCACTGTCCCAAGCGGCCTCAAGAAGCTTTATGGAGAATGCTGCTCAGTTAGAGACGCCTCTGCTAGCCCCAACAAGCTTCAAGAGGACAAATGTAGAGTGGGAAACGCTGTCTGCGCCCATACGCTCATATCAGGCTGGCCCAAGCCACAACCCCCACTTCCCAGCAGAGATCAGAGCTATTCAAGAGGAGAACGCCAAGCTTTTCCAGTCACAACAGTATATCCGGTCAGGCTTAAAGGAACTGCATGAGGCCCAAAGTGAGATCAAAGAACTAATCGATGTCGCTCAGTCACTGAAATCAGAAATGGGTCGGTCTCAAATTCCAGCTTCACATCCCCAAGCTGCATCATCTGAGATCTCCTTTCCCAAACTTCAGGAGGAGACTGATTGGCCTGAGCCTGAAGACCTGCAACAGAATATGACGCAGCTAAAGATCGAAGGGGCAAGTAACCAGCCTTATTACTTCCCCAGAGATTCTGAATATACTCCTCATTGGCCACCTCCCCCTCCACCACATATGCCACCGACTGCATCCCCTGTAGACGCAAAGCAACCAGCTCAGCCCCACTCCTCAGTTACAAGAGCATCACCGAGCAGTCGGCTTTCCAACCCCATCATGCCGCTTGCAGTACCTGAACAGTTCTACAGAGGGCCTCAACCTACCATTCCCAAGTTCACTTATCCAGACCCCAGTGAGTTTGCCAGGCTGCGCATAGCCCTTAAAGAGCCTGCTTCCTGCTAACACAACTGAACTGTTCAGATACCAAGTTCTTGTGGACCACCTTAAGCTTGAAGAAGCTAGGCTCATAGCTGACGCTTATCTGAACTCCCCGGCTCCCTACACTGATACCATGGCAGCTCTCCATGATAAGTTTGGGCAACCCCACCAACTCGCCCTAAAGAAGATAGCTAGCGTCCTGGAATCCCCAGAGGTCAAGCATGGTGATGTTGCTGCATTCCAGAGGTTTGCTCTCCAAATACAGTCCCTAGTAGGGCTGCTGCAAACTTTGGGCCGTGAAGGTGAGGTTGAACTGAATTGTGGTTCACATGTTGCACGTCTCCTCAGCAAGCTTCCCCCTGAACAGCGTGCTGATTTCCGCCAACACCAGTTCAAGCAGGCTGGAACCAGCCACATCTTACTTGACCTGTCAGAGTGGTTACATTATGAGTCCTGGTGTCAAGGGTTTGACAACCAAACCACTCCAAAGACCACCAGAGAGAGACTAGGCATGAGGAATGAGAGCCATGCAGCCAAACAGAGTGTGATAGTCCTTCACGGTGCTAGCGAGCCAAAGCTAGCCCTGACATCTAAAGATTCCAGCAAGGAGAAGTTGAAGAGCAAAGCCTATTGTGCCTACTGTGAGAGCAACAAACATTATCTCAGCCAATGTGGTGAAGTTGCTAAGCTCTCTAAAGATCAACTAAAAGACTGGATACATGTCAATAGGCGTTGCTGGCGGTGTGCACGAGCCCACCTTGCTGCCCAGTGCACATTGAATAAACCTTGCAGCATGTGCAACGGAAAGCACCTCCTGGCGCTTCATGAAATAAACACGAAGACTGTAAGAGTTCCTCATGAAGTTGCCAAACAAGAAAGCTGCTTAACCACCTCTGCTTCCAACACCCTCTACCTAGATCGATCGACCAGGAGCAGGGAGCCGAGTTATGCTGAAAGTGGTTCCCATCCTCATCCATTATGGTGGACGGACACTGAGCGCCTTCGCAATTCTGGATGATGGGTCTGAAAGGTCCATGCTGCTACCATCTGCAGCCAAAGCTCTGGGCATTATGGGGACACCTGAAGATCTCCCTCTTCGTACTATCAGGCATTACATCCAGGTCCTGCATGGCTATGCAGTGACCTTTCACGTCTCCCCAGTGGCTAAACCTCACACCAGCTACAAGATTGAGGATGCCTTCACAGCTGGCCGCCTTAGCCTCGCCCAGCATACCTATCCCATCGAACACCTGCAGAAGAAGTTCAGGCACCTACGTGGTCTTCCCATTCCCGCTCTCAGAAATGCAGAACCATTCCTCCTTATCGGTTCTGACCAGCCTCACCTCATCACACCAATTGAGCCCGTCAGACTCTGCCCCCCTGGTAGCCCAGCAGCAGTTCACACAAGACTTGGTTGGACCCTCCAAGGCCCAGTTCACCTGACAGGGTGGCCTACTAACGCGGTGCAGTGCATGTTTACCTCAACCCCACCCAAGCTGGAAGAGCTTTACAATCACGTGGAAAAGCTCTGCCGAACAGACACCGTGCCGTACCGCCCTGAAAAGGAAGTGGTTAGTTCCAAACTGGACCAGCAGGCTGTGGCCGTGCTTAAAGCCAAGACATTCCGCACAGAGGTAAACGACATCAACGGGTACGCCACCCCACTGCTGCGCCACCCAGACATGCCACTGCTAGCTGTACCAAAGGACTCTGTCTTGGCCCTGCTGCGCAGCACAGAGAGACGCCTCCTGAGGAACCCAGAACAAGCTGAGGTGTACAAAGGTGAGATAAAAAAGCTCATAGATGCAGGTGCTGTGAAGGAAGTCACCCAAGAAATCTCCCACCAAGAGGAATGGTACATCCCTCATCATCTTGTTACCCACAATGGGGAAATCCCGGCTCGTCTTCAACTGCTCTCATGAGTACCATTGACAGTTCCTGAATCAGTTCCTCCTACCTGGGCCCACCCTCGGGGCTTCCTTGCTTGAAGTCCTGTTAAGATTTCGAGAGCACCCCATTGCAGTCAGTGGCGACATAAAGGGGATGTTCCATCAGGTCCGCCTCCTGCCTGAAGATCGTTCCCTCCTCAAGTTCCTGTGGCGAGACCTAAAAGTGGATGATCCTCCAAGAGTTTTTGAGTGGCACGTCCTTCCCTTTGGCACAACATGCTGCCCCTGCTGTGCCACTTACGCTCTTCAAAACATGGTTGCAGAACAGAGCCATCCTGATGAGGACCTGAAGTTTTCCGTGGAAAACTGCTTCTACGTTGATAACTGCTTACAGAGTCTGCACTCATCACAGGAAGCCAAGTCTCTTGTGGATTGTCTAAGAGCCCTTCTAGCATCAGCTGGTTTCGATCTACGCCAGTGGGCCTGCAACGATGCAAGTGTACTCAGCCACTTGCCTCAAGATGCCTGACCTGAGAGCTTGGATCTGTGGCTCGCACAAGATAAGTCAGATCCACAAGAATCCACCCTTGGCCTCAGTTGGAACTGGAGAGCAGATACCCTAGGCTACAAGCACAGGCCCGTCCCCTATAAGACGCCAACCCTCAGAAACATCTACAAAGTCCTAGCATCACAGTATGATCCCTTAGGTTATCTGCTGCCTTACTCCACCCGAGCAAAGCTCATCGTTCGACAGCTATGGGACAAGCAGCGTGGCTGGGACGACTCCAACCTGCCCTCTGAACTCATTCAAGCCTGGACCAGTTGGGAAGCCGAGCTTCAGTTTTTACCCCTGCTGTCTCTTCCACGTCCTTATGTGCCTGTACGTACCATCTTAGAAGTTACCACACACCAAGTCCACATCTTTGCTGATGCGTCGGAGCAAGCCTACGAAGCTGTGGCCTACCTGCGAACTCAAGACAGCAATGGTGAGGTATACCTGTCCTTCATTCTTGCACATTCACGCGTGGCTCCTAAACGCGTGCAGTCGATCCCACGTCTGGAACTCTGCACCGCCCTCACAGCAGCTCAACTAGCTCATGTCCTGGAGAAGGAGCTCACCCTGACAGTGACTCAGATGGTGTTATTGTCCGACTCCACAACAGTTTTAACCTGGCTACAATCCCAGTCTTGTAGCTACAAGGTGTTCATCGGGGAAAGGGTAGCAGAGATCCAAGAGCTCACAAAGGATGCTACCTGGCACTACGTGGATTCGGCCAACAACCCGGCTGATGACCTGACGCGAGGGAAAACCTTGAGAGCCCTTACAGAGCCTAACCGGTGGTCACAAGGACCTCCTTTCCTTCTCAAAGACCCAGACACTTGGCCAGAGAGACCCAGTACAGAGCCACAGGAAGACTCTACAGAGCTTCAGAAAACTGCCTTCTGTGGCTTGGCAGTTACGTCATCTACCAGCCCAAGTGATCCTGTTTACAAGACCTGGCAGGAGCGCATAGAGGCTAAAGTCCTGGACCTCCATGCATCAAGCTCTTCAGATTCTCCCCCGAGCGCCGAAGAGTATCGCCAGGCAGAGAACCTCATCCTACAGCAGGCACAACGTGAGTCTTTTTCAGAGGACTTTAAGCTGTTAGCAGCAGGGAAGTCAGTCTCGTCTAGCAGCCGTTAACTTACCCTCTACCCTGAGCTGGATCAATCGTCAGGCCTAATCAGAGTAGGTGGTCGGCTACGTCGCTTAGAGGGCTTTGGTGACTTCAAGCTGCACCCGATTGTCCTAGACCCAACACATGCAGTCACCTTGCTGTTGATCAAGAAGTACGATGAAGACCTCCAACATTCAGGTCCAGAGAGGGTCTACGCAGAGTTGCGGAGATCATTCTGGATATTACATGGCAGGGAGGCCATCCACAAATACCAGCATACCTGTCTGGAATGCCGACGCTGGAGGGCCCGACCAGCCATCCCAAAAATGGCCGATCTGCCAGCTGCCCGTCTGAGACTTTTCAAGCCAGCCTTCTACTCCACCGGTGTGGACTGCTTTGGCCCACTGCTGGTGAAAGTGGGCAGATGCCAAGAGAAGCGCTGGGGAATAATCTTCAAGTGCCTGACAACCAGAGCCGTGCACCTGGATCTCTTGAGGAGCATGGACGCAGATGCCTTCCTTATGGCCTTAAGGAGATTCATTGCCAGACGTGGAACACCAGCGGAGATATGGTCCGATCAGGGGAACAACTTCAAAGGTGGAGAGCGTGAACTCAAGGAGGCCTTCAGCAGCATGGAACCTGCTCTTCAGCAGCAGCTTGCCCGGCAGAAAATCAAGTTTTTCTTCAACCCACCAGCAGCTCCTTACTTAGGCAGGGTATGGGAGCGGGAGATCTGTTCCGTACACCTGCGTTGGAGCCCAACCACTCTATGTGGAAGTTCTTCTCACCGTGCTCATGGAGGTGGAGTCCATCCTGAACTCCAAACCTCTTGGCTATGTCTCTGCAGACGTGGGGGACATCGACCCGGTAACACCTAACGGTCTCCTGATGGGGCGGCCTGACGGTTCGCTGCCTCAGGTGGTCTATCCAGACACTGAGATCCTGAGTCGGAGACGTTGGCGGCACACCCAGGTGCTCGCCGACCACTTCTGGGCAAGATTCATCAGGGGATATCTCCCCACCCTGCAGACTCGGCAGAAGTGGCATTCAGCCA
Source organism: Oryzias javanicus (assembly GCA_003999625.1). Taxonomy (NCBI): domain Eukaryota; kingdom Metazoa; phylum Chordata; class Actinopteri; order Beloniformes; family Adrianichthyidae; genus Oryzias; species Oryzias javanicus. The sequence continues at coordinate 5,792,148 of CM012438.1, forward strand.
CTCCAGAACTTCTCGTGGATACGGTGGTCATGTTAGTTGACCCTCAGCTGCCCCGAGCTTCCTGGCCCACAGGAAAAGTTGTGAAGACTCACCGGAGTGATGATGGACACATCCGGTGTGCTGATGTTGAGATCAACGGACATGTGTATACCCGACCTGTGGAACGTTTAGTTATATTACCCGAGTTGCCATCTGGAGAAGATTAGTTGAGTTTTGTATTTCTTTCAGATGTCTTTGTTTGAGCAAATGTGCCTTGCACATTTTGGGGCAGCTGTTACAAAGGCTCAGCCCGTTGTGATGACGTCGCAGGATGCGACATTGAGTTTCTTCTTCGGTGGTTTATAGTTCGTCCAGTTAGTTTCGGTTTGCCACGTGCCGAAGGCAGCAGCAGAGAGAACCTGAGAGCCTTAGAATCCTGTCCAGTTTATTTTCTGTTCATTCCAGTTGCTGTATATAAACTATTTAAGTAATTGACCTAAACGTAAGTTATTGTTTCCTTTGTTTTCCTGTCCTATTTAAGTCTGAGAGAATGTGTGGCATAAGCTAGTAATTTTAGCTTCTTAGCGGATCCTGCTGTTTGTTAACAACGCCTATATTGTTTCATAAGTCATTAGTTAATGTTCCTTTGAGTTTTAAGAAGCAGCTAATATTGGCAGTTTGATGTTTATAACGCATAACAATTTGCCGGGAGTTGCGTGCATTTCTCTTTTTTCTGTGCAGTGATTTTTCGTGGCCACTAGATGTCACTGTTGTGCCTGTTTTCCTGAGAAGCCATATTTTAAATCAGATTTGATTATTTATTTAGCATATTATGAGGACTTTAGGCTTGTGATGACGCAGTCAATCATTTTTTCCTTGTTTTATGCTTTATTTAATTCACATTTAGTATTTCGTATTCCTTTTATGTTATTGTAAAAGATGTCCTTTGTCGTTTACAGACTTTATACATGTATTTTATAAGATTCAGCACTGGAATAAATTCAGACTTCTTCCAAGTGGAGCCTCATCTACTTTTTTACCTTCCCTGTGCTCTGACCAGCACACCATCTTGTTTTCTGTTATACCCCAAACCCGAATCAGCAAAACAGTCCACCTAGTTTTCATTTACTGCCCAACATTCATATTTCATATATTTATTTCAATTAATGAATTAATAAATATCTCATCAAATATTTAAATGTGCTTTAATGTGCTAAAAGCTATTTGAATATTTTAATGCCACAATTATTTAAATGTATTCACACTTTTATTTATTTATTTAATGCCAATTTTAAATGTTTAATTACACATTTATTTAATAATTTAATGGTGTATATATTTTTTTAAATAAGCCCCATTTAGTCCTCCATATTAAACAGACAACTTACTAAAAATAAATAAAACATTTTGACTTGAATGCGGCCGTAAAATCACACAAAAGACAGACCTGAAGAATAAATTAAAAAGTATGAAAAATAAAGACCAAAGCACTTAGCGTAGCCTTAGCAGAATATTAGGCAATAAATCATCCATCATGACGGTCCCTGCCGCAAGACTCACCGATGAGTAAGTTATGGTTCAAGTCAGATTTGGTATCCGGCACAGGTTTTCAGCGATGCAGACGATGCTTTGCAAACCGATTGAGAGTTAGAGCAACAGCAGCAGAGGTCAGGAAGGTTCTGCCGACCCGGAACTTGAGTGATGGTTGGGCCCCACCAAAATAAAGCACGCCAGGTGTACATGATTGACTGACTTGATGCCTTGGCTTGTATACAGGTGTTCACTTAATTTACAAAAGAATATTTAAAATTAAGAATATGAAATGTTTTTTATCTCATGTTTAAAATGTGTTGTAACTTCCTCTCTGTTTGCATTCAACATAATAATGTCATTTTCTAATATAAAACTCCAAGGGCATAAAAGGTTTCCTTCTTGTGTTTTTGTCTCCTCAGCCCTCCCCCAACATTGGCTGATTGAAGAGAAGGATCTCTGCAATCAGCAGAGGAACTTCAGAGAGGAACAGGAGGAACCAGAACCTCCGCAGGTTGAAGAGGAACAGGAGGAACCAGAACCTCCGCAGGTTAAAGAGGAACAGGAGGAACCAGAACCTCCGCAGGTTAAAGAGGAACAGGAGGAACCAGAACCTCCGCAGGTTAAAGAGGAACAGGAGGAACCAGAACCTCCGCAGGTTAAAGAGGAACAGGAGGAACCAGAACCTCCGCAGGTTAAAGAGGAACTGGAGGAACCAGAACCTCCGCAGGTTAAAGAGGAACTGGAGGAACCAGAACCTCCACAGGTTAAAGAGGAACTGGAGGAACCAGAACCTCCACAGGTTAAAGAGGAACTGGAGGAAAGACAGTATCCACAGATTGAAGAGAAAGAAGAACGGCTCTGCATCAGTCAGTATGAAGAGATGCTTAATCTGAAGCAGGAGATTGATACTTTGATGGAGATTCCTATTTTTTGCGAAAGTGAGCGCAGTGAAACAGATCTAAATGATCAGCAGAGCTTTAATTTTACTGATAGTTGGGATGAAAAAGGAAACCAACATGAAGAATCAACAGATAAAGAGACCGACCCACAGAACAGAGATCAGTGGAAGAGAACAGACAGACTTGAATCTGATGAAAAACCTTATGTCTGTAAAGAATGTGGTAAAGCATTTAATCACTGGTCCAAGTTCAAAACCCACATGAGAAACCACACGATAGGGAAGCGATTTTCATGTACAGAATGTGATAAAACTTTTAGTTACATGTGTCATCTCAGATTACACATGAGAACCCACACAGGAGAAAAGCCCTTTCATTGTAAAGAATGTGATAAAACTTTTAAATGCATGTATAAACTCAGATTACACATTAGAACTCATACAGGCGAAAAGCCTTATCCTTGTGAATTTTGTAACAAGCGTTTTAGTAGGGAGTGTAATCGTAACACACACATGAGAATTCACACAGGAGAGAAGCCTTATTCTTGTAATGTATGTCATAAACGTTTTGCTGTTTTAGGTAGTCTCAAATCACATATGAGAATTCACACAGGAGAGAAGCCTTTTTCTTGTGAAGTGTGTCGTAAACGTTTTCGTGTTTTAACTAATCTCAAATCACATATGAGAATTCACACAGGAGAGAAGCCTTATTCTTGTATGAGATGTCACAGAAGATTTAATAATTTAAAAGGTTTGAAAATCCACAGTAGAACTCATGAAGGAAAGAAGCCTTATCCTTGTGAATTTAGTAACAAGCATTTTAGTAGGGAGTGTAATCGTAAAACACACAGGAGAATTCACACTGGAGAGAAGCCTTATTCTTGTAATGTATGTCATAAACGTTTTGGTGTTTTAGGTAGTCTCAAATCACATATGAGAATTCACACAGGAGAGAAGCCTTTTTCTTGTATGAAATGTCACAGAAGATTTAGTAATTTAAAAGGTTTGAAAATCCACAGTAGAACTCATGAAGGAGAGAAGCCTTATTGTTGTAAAAAATGTTATGAGTGTTTTAGTGATCTATCTACCCTGAACTCACACATTCAGCTCCAGTCTTGTAAAAAAATTGAGAAAGGTAGACGTTTTCAACCCGGTCTCAGTGAAATGCCCACATTTTCCCCGACTTTGCGCCTTCTACCTCCCAAGAGAGTTTACAGCAGACATGGTAACAGGGGTGTACATCCCACCTGATGCTAATGCTAACTCGACTATCGAACTTCTTCATGCTAGCATTAACAACTGGCAGAGCCAATATCCTGAATCAGTGCAGGAAAGCAAATTGTACGTTTGTAAAAAACTTTTCGTCAAAAAAATGTCAAAGGACGCATGATAACTCATATAAGAGAGAAGACTTTTTCTAGTCAAACAACTTAGTGAAAACTCTCAACTTAAGAAATGAAGCGAAATTCGTGATCTTCTGAAACCCCTTATTATTTATTTAATTTTTTTTTTTCTTTTAGATTTTCTTCGCCTCTGATCTACAATGATCAAAATCCATAAAATAAAGCATGTATCCATTTCAGTGTATGTAAAATTGCTTTGTAAAAGTTTCACCATTTGAATTGATTTACCAAAAATGTCGTTGTTTTAATAAACAAAAATCTTGGATGAACCTGCAAATATTTTTCTGTGAACATTTCTTTATACTTTTAAAAGTTTAGCTGCAGTTTTAATTTTCTGGGTCATGCGAGTGAGTAATTTCTTGAGGATTTTATGTTTTTTAGAAATGTAAAAAGGAAGAAACTGGTGTTTCTGTTTTGTGTTCATATGATGTTTTCTAGTAGAGATTAAAACTGTATCTATTATTTTCTCAATCTTTACTGTAAAGAATAAAGTAGACGTGAACATCAGTCAAACTGTCACGATACGAGTCTGTTGTTTGTCGGTTCTAAAGCTGGGCTTCTCAAGTCCATGTCTACAGGTAACTGCTAGAGTTCTGCTCTGTGAATGATTAAGGATCAAATGAATCCCAAATTATGGGCCCTTCTTACTTTGATCAGACACACCACTTTGTTTTGTAATCATAGATGATCATTTTTTAGTTTGAATTATATTAAAACCCTAAAGGGATCACATTAATTCTACTTATTTTCAATAGCTTCCAAATCATTTGACCCAACAAGATGAAATATGTGCCGAAACGTTTGTCCAACTCGCCAACATCAGACATATCCCTTATTTAGCCTTTATGCAGTCATAGATGATTACTTAGTATAAATTATATTTATTTTAATTATTATATTAAAAGCCACATCGGTGCCACACACCACGGTCTAAGAAATGATGCTCATCAGCATTTCGTCAATGACTGAACAACTCTGTTTATGATGTGGTCATCATCTCTATCAAGGTTGTTTTTTAGTTCAGGAAAAACAAAAACATGAACTGACCGTCCAGGTCTGGAGTCCAGCTCTCCTACAATAAGCTTAAAGAATATAAGAAATATTTGCTTTTGTTACAAATTTTTGTGCTTTCCATTCTGACTCTTGAACAAAGTAATTACTAATTATAAAATGGGAGAACAAAGTTTAATATATTTTTTATTTAAAAAAGGTTTTTATGATATTAAGTAAGTTAGCAAGTAGGACCTTGCATACATTTTATTTTGGTCACAAAGGTTGGCAGGAGTTGAAAATACATGACAGAACTCGTATGGGATCCTTTAGAGCTTTTATTGTACAGATTCATATTATGGTTTATTGTTCATGCCTTTTTTTTTTTTTTTTTTTTTTTAACAAGGAAACATACATTAGACATAATTTGGGCTTGAACAACTGGAACAGAGTGAAGAAAACAATTATATAATCTGTTCCTTTTTCCTAAACAAAAACAAGAAGGCGACATTTTAACAGAAAAAAATAAATCTTCAAGACTTTACATTTCTACCCCCTCCCTAATCCCTCTCAGTCTATGGCTTACATTTATTGTCCTGATTAATTTTCCTTCATTTATTTATCTAATATCTTATCTTTAAAGATTATTTTAAATGCAGTCATGCTAGTTGTTTCTTTCAATATTGTGTCCAGTGAGTTCCATAGATTGACTCCATAAACTGATATGTGTCTGTCTCAGGGTTGTACGTACTGTTGAGCCGCCGCCTGCCACAGGAACTGACCGCCTGTATTCGAGGTTTTGGCTCCTCTCTTTGTTATTTATCTACGCGGGTGACTCGTAGGAATGTTGCTCCATTATATTTCTTCGGGGAACAAGCCGTGATGGTTAGCTCCTCTTTACCCACGAGCGAGATGTTCTCGTGCTTATCCCAAATTATTTCTACACGCGGGGAAAAGACGTGTGATAAGCTCCGTTAATCTTTACCCACGAGCGAGATGTTCTCGTGCTTATCCCAAATTTTTACTACACGGGGAAAGACGTGTGATACTACTCTTTTTTATTTTCACAAGAGAGGAAAGACTCGTGCATGGGCCTACTGCGATTTACTAAGCACTTTTTTAGAAACCCTCAGTTAGGACTTTTACAAGGCACATGGGAGAAATCCTCAATAGGTTTGCCTACCAACTACAGTGTGTGCATTGTAGCGGAATGGTGCATCATGAGACAGCTTCTGAGAGTTCACGACAGCTCAAGGCCTAAGTTTCATAATGGTGAACCAGGCTTTCCTGTCTGAATCTCAGAGCTACTCCTTTTGATATGATAGACACATCCCCTTGTACAAAGAGAAGGTATATTTGTATTTTTTATATGTCTCTCTAGCTTCGGGGTATCTGGGGCTTACCTGATGTTGGTGGAGGTGTCCCACTCACGGAGGTCAGATGAAAGAAAAATAAAAGAAATAAAATTGGGTACGTCAACCCGTTTATTTAAGTAAAAAGCCTGAATACAACGTTATTTTTTTCCCACTCTATCCACCAAATGGCAGCTGTGGGGCCCTGTCTAAAACCCGTGTGGGTTTTTCTTTTTTTTTTTTTTTTTTTTTTTATCCCGTCGGTGAACGGGGTGAGGCTGCTGCCCTGTGAAAATTCACTTCATTCGAAGTGGAGAGAAGATCCGTTGCTCATCTCTGTCAAGAGAGGTGTGTGTTCCCCCACCACCGAAGTGGTGAGGATGAATGAGGAGAAGTTTTGCTTTTGGTGAGGTTTTTATACCCTCTGCGCTTAAGACGATGCACCTTCCTGTCACTGCCGTTGCTAGGGCCCGTTGCTGGGGCCTGTACTTCCTGTCTTCTGGTTTTGCAGCAAGCACAAACAGCTTGCTTATTTGGAATTTGAAGGTTTTCTGCAGGCCTCAGCAAACGTCCTGCAATATGTGATCTTTTGCAGGTACAGACAAAAAAAACCAGAAGACATCCTGCTTTCTCGGAAATATCACACAGAGCTCACATTAAGAAGCAGAAAACAAGTTTGATAGATATAGTCACACATATATAATCATTTATCATATCCGTGGTTATTTATTACACTTAACACACAAAGAGCCCATAGACTGGATCTTGGGTTTCAACAGTACAAATGGGACTTTGAAACTGTTTTTTCCTTCTGTTGCTATTATCTTCTGAAATAAATGAAAAAGCTGATTGAATGATGTTCGAGTTTGGCTTTTTAACATGAATAATAATGTTTTTAAATGAACTAAATCTGAAAACTTTAGCAGTCGTGATTCAGCAAACAGATTATTTTGTCTTCTCTGCTGCCTTTTTTGTTGATTATTCTAATTTCTTTTTCTGTAAGATAAATAAGGCTTTTCCCCAGATTTCAAGGCAGTAACTTGGTAAAATAAAAAACAATATAACATGCGTAAGATTGACTGTTAAATAAATTTTCAATCTGTAAAGAATTCCTTATTGTTTGCTTAATTTTCTTTTTATAATTAACCCCAAGAATTTTATTTCATACGTTATGCAAATGTTAACTTGATCAATGTTTAATGTTAAATTTACATCCTTTTGTCGATTACTAAAAATCATAAACTTTTTGTTTCTCTCAATTCAAATATAACCTATTTTCAGAAAACCAATTTTTCTCCGTAGTTATTTCTTCTTTTAGTGTTACCATCAGTTTAGGTAAATTTGATCCAGAGTGGAAAATGGATGTGTCATCGGCGAACAACAAAAACTGTTATTTTGGAAACTTCATCATTTTTAAATAAAATAAAAAGTAGGGGACCTAAGACAGATCTTTGTGGAACTCCAGTAGTGATCTGTTGGTGGTTTGAATTTGTTCCATTTATTTGGACATACTGTTGTCTATTAGTTAGATAACTTTTAAGCCACTGTGTTACGAACCTAACCCTGACAGCCGCACACAGCGGGACGAGTCGCAACAAGAACCACCCTCTGAGAAATCTGGGACGAAGAATTATGCAACCAGAAGCCGATTAGCAGATGTGAAAGTTTTATTCAACAAAGAAAGTGCGGCCGCCTCCTCCTCTTATCAGCCTCCCTCATCTCAAACGGGAAAAGGTGACAGCCTTCCAATCAGCTGATCGGCCCCAGGTGTCCCCCTCTCAGCTGTTCCGAATCACTGAAAAACAAAAACAAACAAACCAGGAAAAGCCGTACACCCCCCTCCATAAAATTATACTACTAAGCCTCCCAAAGCAAAAAGGATCAACGCGCAACCCACATGAACAGAGACTGAAGTCATTCTCGGGACAGAGCATCAGCCACTACTTTATCTGCTCCCCGTTTATGTTTAATATCCATATTGTACTCCTGAGCCAACAAGGCCCATCGCATGAGCCGCTGGTTGTAGTTGTACATTCGGGCCAGAAACACCAACGGATTGTGGTCTGTATACACAACCAGGGGCATGGAGGAGGAGCCCACGTACACATCAAAGTGTTGTAAGGCCAGCAGAAGGGCAAGAGTCTCCTTTTCGATTGTTGAGTAGTTCAGCTGATGTCGCTTGAACTTGGTGGAGAAATAGGACACTGGGTGAGAGATACCCTCGCCATCCTCCTGTAATAGTACAGCCCCAGCCCCTGATGCACTCGCATCAACCTCCAACTTGAAAGGTAGGGAAAAGTCAGGAGCAGCCAACACAGGCGCACTGCAGAGGAGTGTCTTCACCGCTTCGAATGCCCGCTGACACCTATCCGACCACGTAAACGGGGCTGCTGGGCTACACAGCGAGGTAAGAGGGGCGACAAGCACAGAAAAGTTACGACAGAAACACCTGTAATAACCTGCCATCCCAAGAAAACGCCGTAGCTCACGCCTTGTAGTTGGGACAGGATAATCTAGGATAGCAGAAACCTTAGCGTCAAGTGGACGAACCTGGCCTTGCCCTACCTGTTTCCCCAAGTAGGTCACAGTAGCCCTCCCGAACTCGCACTTAGCTAAGTTAAGGGTGAGCTTAGCCACAGCCAGCCGCTGGAAAACGGACTTCAAGGTGGCCAGGTGATCATCCCAACTGTCAGAAAAAACAACAACATCGTCAAGATACACCTTACATTGTGGAACACTCCCAAGTACAAGCTGCATCAGACGCTGAAAGGTGGCAGGAGCGTTCCTCATCCCGAAAGCCATTACAGTGTACTGTAGAAAATGGTCAGGTGTTACAAAAGCAGAGATGGTAGAAGCTTTGGCGGTCAATGGGACCTGCCAGTAACCCTTCAGAAGGTCAAGTTTAGTTATGAAAGTAGCGGACCCAATACTGTCAATACAATCCTCCATACGAGGCAAAGGAAATGAATCTGCTGTCGTAACTGCATTGACCCTTCGATAATCCGTACAAAAACGGGGACTGCCATCAGACTTGGCTACAACCAGGCAGGGAGAACTCCAAGCACTGCAACTCGGTTTCACCAGACCGTTGTCAAGGAGGTATTCAACCTCCCGCTTCATGATGTTTCTTTTCTCTAATGAACAACGATATGCATGCTGTTTGATGGGGTGGCGGAACCAATATCAATATCGTGTTCTAACACATCTGTACAGGAAGGTACATCCCCGAATAAAGCAGGATACGACTGGATCAAGGCGATTACCCCATCCTGTTGATCAACAGTCAAATAACCCAGCCTAGTCTGTAGATCAACCAAAAACTCAGAGTTCTTGAAACCTCCACTTTGTTGGCAACCAGAAGGAGTTCTTAACCCATCATCAGGAACGGTCTCACAAATAGCGACGCCAACCACCGCTGGAGCCGCTTCTGTCTGTACAGTGTCCCTGGAAAAGAACGGCTTAAGCATGTTAATATGACACAGTCTGGTTTTTCTTCTTCGGTCAGGGTAGCAATGACATAATCAGTGGCAGAAACCCTATCCTTCACTACATAAGGCCCCGAAAAGCGGCTGTAAGGCAGACCAGGAGTCGGTAGCAAAACCAGAACCTTATCCCCAGATCTAAAATGACGCTCTTTTGCTTTCTGGTCAAAGCGTTGCTTCATAGCACACTGAGAAGAGGAGAGGGTTTCCCTAGCTAGGGCCGTTGCCCGATGCAGACGTTCCCTACATTTGAAACAAAGTCCAAGATGTTAGTCTTAGCTGGGGTCTCTGACATAAACTGTCTTTTAACACTTTCATTGGCCACGCACATTTGACCAAAAACCAGTTCAGCAGGACTGAATCCGAGGATTCCTGTTTGGCATCACGAACAGCAAAGAGAGCAAAAGGCACTCCTCGTCCCAGTCATTTCCTGTCTCATGGCAATATTTAGCAAGCATCGATTTTAGTGTTTGATGCCAGCGCTCCAGGGCTCCTTGTGACTCAGGGTGATAAGCACTGGAAACTGAATGAGAAATACCAAAATGTAAAAAACTGTTTGAATGTGTTAGAGAGAAATTGGTTCCTCTATCAGTTTGCACAACCTTTGGAAGACCGAAGGTGGTAAAAAACTTCAATAACGCCTTAGAAATAGTCGATGCCGTGATTCTTCTCAACGGGACCGCTTCAGGAAACCGAGTGGACACACACATCATCGTCAACAGAAAAACATTTCCAGATCTAGTCCTAGGTAGGGCCCCACACAATCAACTATAACGTGTTCAAAAGGTTCGCCAACAGCTGGAACAGGGAGCAAGGGCGCAGGGGAACCACCTGATTTGGCTTTCCCACCATTTGGCAGGTGGGCAAGTTTTACAGAAGCGCACAATGTCTGTTTTCATTCCCGGCCAAAAGAAATGCTTTAAGACTCGGTTATAGGTTTTAGTTATTCCAGATGCCCGACAAAGCTCTCATGAGCCAACGTGAGCACATGATGACGATACACCAGTGGGACCACTATTTGATTAACTTTATCCCATTCACTACTGGATCGTCCCATAAGCGTGTGTGTAACCGGCGCCCATTCACGCATTAACAACCCACGATGAGGTAATAATGGTGATTCAATGATTTCTCAGGGAAGCCACTGCAGCAAAACATTTAGCTAAAGATGCATCATCCTTTTGAGCAATACTAAGGCTTCCCTCGTAACTGGCATGTTACTTCAGGAACTGGAGATGGTTGAAACTCCTCCAGAGACGTCATACCATCATGAGGCTCACTGGCAGGGTGTAATTCATCATCCCCAAAAACAGAAACAAAAAGTGAATCAGACAAATCATTGTTGCAGGTTTTCTTTTGTTGAGCCTGACTCTGGTGAGAGCACTGACGGAAAATACACTTGGATGAGTTTGTGCCACATCATCGACCTTAAGGATATCGACAACTTCAGGGGAAGGATAAACCTTGCCCCCTGCAATATCGTTACCTAAGATGAACTGCACCCCTTCCACAGGAAAACGAGAACAAACCGCTACAGGGAAAAACCCCGAAAGGAGTTCTGTCTCCACAAATATCGATGTAAAGGAGCAGCATGAAACCCATCCCAATAGCTCTCACAACCGTACTTGCCCCACAGTCCGACTGATCATTCATGTAGTATCCCGGAGAGGATGAAAGACTGGGAGCCTCCTGTGTCACGCAACACCATCACCGGCTGCTGGTCATCAGACTTTCCTGTTAGGACACAAAACCCTTTGAAATGAAAAGGTTCAAAACAAACATCTGGTTGCTTTTCATCAAGTTTTTCCTGCCTTTTCCAACTCTTGGGGCGGCCCCACAGACGTAATTGTCTTTATCAAACCCATTCCTTTTGGCCGCTCCGGAGACCCGGAGATGGCGGTGCTTGTTTACGTGGCAAGGCTCTGCACTCTGAAATGAAGTGTCCAGGTTTATGACAAAAAAAACATTTCGGTGCTCCCCCCCTCTGGTTGGTGGGGAGACTGTTCTCATTCTGCCTCTCACTGGAATTCGAATAAAAAGAGTCACGAGCAGGTGTCGTGAAGCTACTCTTGTGCGTCAACGCAAACTCATCCCCAGAACAGAAGCCTGTTGCAAGGTAGTCACCTTCTGTTCGTTTTAAATATACCACAACTCGTCCGGGTAACAGTTTTAAACTCCTCCAAAAGCACAAGCTCCCTCAGTGAAGCAAGATCACAGGCTTTGCTAGCTTTGCACCATCTATCAAACAGAAGGACCTTCTCCCTAGCAAAGTCGGCGTAGGTTTCATCAGGTTTCTTCTTAAGGCTCCTAAACCGCTGCCTATAGGCCTCAGGTACGAGTTCATAAGCCCGGAGGAACTTCCTTCAATTTTCATAATCCAGACTGTCACTCACAGACAGCGACGAACAAGCCTCCTGAGCCTTGCCAAACAACCTACACTGCACCAAAATCGCCCATACGCTACGCGGCCAATTCAATGCGGAAGCAATGCGCTCAAACGCGTTAAAATATGAATCTACCTCAAACTCACGAAACACTGGTACGAGTTGAACATTCTTACTTACGTCGAACCCAGTCCCATTAGAATCCGTATTGTCAGCATCTGATAAACTGGCGATGGAGCACGTGTGGCCGCCTGCAACTCCAGCTGGCGTAGTTTACGCACTTTCAGCCTCCAGCCGCTTCAGTTCCAGCTCTCTCCTGGCTGGAACTCCTGTTCTCTCTCCCGCTCCTCTGCCTGTAGACGTGCCAGCCTCAACTTCACCTTAGCATCGATCTTGGAGGCAGGACTCGAATCTGCAGAAAACGCTGTCAAAACGAGAAGAGTAACGGGATCCTCCTGACCTCTCGTCGCGACAGGAGTAACCTGATTGGCCCCGGTAACGCGTCATCCTCACCTGAACGAGACGCACCGCCCACTCCCGACGCTTCACCCTCTGCCGCACTAGTAGACCGCTCAGAAGGCAAAACGTCCAAACTGACCAGCCCTGCCAAAACAACGTCACGTAACTCACCCTTCTTCAGTCTCTAGGGACGGAAACCCCGTAATGTTTGGCAATTCACAGAGATCTGACTTTCGACAACCGCCAACCGGACAATTTGTCATCAATAAAGGCAGCTATGTCAAACGATGCCATCACCAAAATAAACGAGCACAAACCACGAACTTCCCGAAACCTGCCTATCACCTCTAACCTATCTATCTTCGAGCTTGCCGGGCTTGAGGATCTTTAAAGGCTGAAACGCAACGGCATCCCAAAGAGCCACGGCACGCCTCCCCCCAACGGAGAAACTTAATTCTCCACCCAGAGTTCGCCCCAAAAAACAAAAAGAAAAAAAACAAACGGACGAACGAGGAAGAACCGTAAACGGCTCAGCTGGACATCCCTATGCTAGCCGAGGAAGCCGTGAAAACCCTACAGAGAGAAAAAATGACAACAGAAACACACGAGAACCCGGAAATCCCACTCGAGCCCCCAATTGTTACGAACCTAACCCTGACAGCCGCACACAGCGGGACGAGTCGCAACAAGAACCACCCTCTGAGAAATCTGGGACGAAGAATTATGCAACCAGAAGCCGATTAGCAGATGTGAAAGTTTTATTCAACAAAGAAAGTGCGGCCGCCTCCTCCTCTTATCAGCCTCCCTCATCTCAAACGGGAAAAGGTGACAGCCTTCCAATCAGCTGATCGGCCCCAGGTGTCCCCCTCTCAGCTGTTCCGAATCACTGAAAAACAAAAACAAACAAACCAGGAAAAAGCCGTAACACACTGGGATGACAGACCTCTAATCCCAGTAGATTATGATTAATCGTATCAAATGCTTTTTGTAGATCGATGAACACTCCAACTGTGTATTGTTTGTTATCTATTGGAGTTGTAATCTTTTCAGTTAGCTCAATTAGAGCCAGCGCTGTGGATCTTTGTGACCTAAATCCATGTTGTTTTTCACTAAGTATTTAGTCACTGCAAGATCGTAAGGTCCTTATCCTTAACGTGTCTTTTTCTTTTCGTTTATTCAACAATAAGTGAATGTTTTCACTATGATAAACATTTTAAGTGCTGTATTAACATCCTACGAGGTTATTATTGTTGTTACCATCCAAAGACCGTGAAATGCTTTAGCGGAAGTGACGTATGGTTCGCGCATGCGGGAGAGCGATGCAACCGATTTGCGTCCGCATAAAGAAAATGCAGCCACAGTCACAAACAGCGTACCTGCGGAAGTCTACTCCAGTCGGACCGGACCATTTTTAAATAACGGGAGGGGGGGTCAGTTTACGTAGAAGTTTCTAAAACAAAAATATATAAATATTGTTACCTTGACATTAAAAATCAAAAATATTTACGATTATATATTGGTTATTGGTTTACTGGAATATTTTTTTCTGTTTTATCATTTTGTCATCTCAATCTGGGCCCCTGGAATCAGCCACCTTTCCCCCCTTTTTGGTGCGCAGAAACTGGTTCCGCTAGTAAATTCTCTATGTAGGAAAAACTCTGTACTACTACTAATAATAATAACAATAGTAATAAAACATATCAATGGCATATTAAATAAATTTAAATAAAAATTGAATACCTCCTTTCTGTTTGCAGCCTTTTGAATTAAAAACGGTCATTACGTTCAGTCATGCAGGACCGCCACTGACACAGAGGAGGGGGCGTGTCTGCCTCTGTTGCACCAAAACAACAGCAGAGCACTATGGGACTTGTAGTAAGAGCGGTGAACGCGGTGTTACAACAGCGCTGCCACTGTATGACACAGACAGGCCAGCTCTACTATTAATTTGATATTACCTCGCGGGCCAAATATAATTACGTCGCGGGCCCGCGGGCCAGAGTTTGACACCTATGCTTTAGACTGTTTTTGGCGAGAAACGGCGGGAAAGTCAAACGGGAAGTAGCCCGTGATCTCGCAAGATTTTGTGGCTAGATGGGGAGATTTGGGTTGTGAGCCAGTGTGGTCATGGCGGCCATGTAAACTGTTTACATTTATGGCTTTGCAGATAGTTTAATGATTTTTGTGGAACTCCTGGCCTAACTTAAAGCATGTTAAAATGCATAACTAAAATAAATAGTTCTTGTAAAAGTTTTTAAAAGAGAAATTGAATTAAAAAGTAAATGTTATTTTGTTATTAATGAAAAGATTATTTCTAAATGTGCAATGTCCAGCATTTATAAGCTAAGAAAGCTAAATAATAGGGAAAAGTAATATTTATTTTGTTTACACTACAATTACAGAAATCAAAGTGAATTAAACTTATGTAATTATTAAATGTTTCTTTTGAAATTAAAATGTAATGTATTAGAAATTAACATAGAAAAGAGAATTTGAATAATGATTAATTTGATGTATGATTTAGAAATTTGTTTAGACTTTGGTGGTCAAATTGTATTTTGGACAAAAGAAATGCACTGAATGGAAATCTTAATTTTGTTGATATGATTTAATAGAAGTGCTTTGGAGAACGAAGTGACGTTCCTGCTCTGAGACTCCTTTACTTTTTTCAGACACAACATTCTGGGGACCCGTAACACAGACATTCGACCGGTACGCATGTTCATGCCCACTCCGTCAGCGGTCTTAAATCAGCCCGCCCACTG
Source organism: Oryzias javanicus (assembly GCA_003999625.1). Taxonomy (NCBI): domain Eukaryota; kingdom Metazoa; phylum Chordata; class Actinopteri; order Beloniformes; family Adrianichthyidae; genus Oryzias; species Oryzias javanicus. The sequence continues at coordinate 5,807,393 of CM012438.1, forward strand.
TTGCAGGACTGATTGTCTGGAACAGGGGGTTTTAAGCTCAATCGCAAAAGGGGCCAAAATCCAAAACACATCTTCGGTCGCGGGCCGAACAGGATAAACATTTATTGAACACTCTAAAACTAAATTTCTAAAATTTTAAAACCGTGACTTTTAACATAATTATGAACTAGAGATTTAGCAGGGGTGTCAAACTCAAATACACAGTTGGCCAAAATGGTAAATTGAACAAAAGGTTGGACAAATAAACCTTTCAATATGTTTCCTCTGAGGGATCCTCCACATCAGTGATTGTCCTTTTCTCAGTAAGTGGGGTCGCCGCAGTGGAATCTCCCGGGTCTGGCTCTTTGCTAGGATCTGGGGGGTCCTGTAGTGGCGTACTCTATAAACTTGATAGGGGGCTCACTGGTGTGGACAGGTCCCGAAAATATTGTTTCCTCACTGCAGTACAAAGCCAGATTTCTAGATTAGTATTTTCCAGCCTTTTAGTAATTATTTTTATTGTTTTAAACATTATGGTGTGGCAAAATGTCAATGTGTGTTTGTGTGTGCGTGTGTTGGGGGTGGGGTTTGAGGGCATTGTCCTTTTGTTTTTAATATTTTATTGAGTTTTTTGTAAAGCACTTTGGTGGAAAATGATCTATTTTTTAAAAAGTGCTATACAAATAAAGTTGATTTGATTTGATTTGACCAAACAAAGAAAATTGTTAAACATTTTAACAATGAATATTGGATTATATAACTTTAAAGTGCAGACATGCAAAATCGAGTTGCTAATGATACTACTAGGGTTTTTCCTGGCTTAAAATAAGAAAGTGATGGTGTCTCGTAGGGATGTAACAGATCACAAAACTCACGGTTCGGATCGTGTCACGGTTTTAGGGTCACGGTTTGGATCATTTTCCGGATCTAAATTAATTTTTGTGGAAACGCTTCAAATAATTTGCTTATTCAATAAGCATTTAAATTACTTCACACACACAATATTTACATATGCAACAACAAAACATTTGGTCATTTATTTATCAAAAACAAAAAACATTTCAACTTTGAACACAAACAAAATGCTAAAACATAGTTTCTGATTAAATTTACCTGTCTTTAGACCAAATCTACAAAAACTTAGAGGAAAGAATGTTTAAAAATAGTGTTGAAAATACCAAATGTATCTGTATTATTCCATCAAAATTAAATCATAAATAAAACAAATACAATTCAATTCAATCCGAAATGAAAAACTTGAAAATAAACTTTCATTATTTTTTTATCAATTGTAGCATTGAAACTAAGTGTGGGGAAAATTTGAATATTTCTAATAATTATTGTACATAAACATAATATACACAATAATTAAACTATAACACTTTTATATTTTTTAATAGGCTATATAACACTTTTGATTTATTTATTGACATCAGCACATTTAAGTTCAAGTCTTAAAATCCTCCCAAATCAGTGAATATGTTGTATTTATTTTTATACTCCTGATTTTTAAAGCATGTCTTCTCTACCTCACTCACTGCAGGCCTGTCTGTCACAAACGGCGTACCTGTGGACGTCTAATCCAGTTGGACCAAGCCATTTTTAAATAAGGGGAGGGGGGTCCGTTTACGTTGAAATTTCCAAAACAAAATATATAAATATTATTACCTTAACATTAAAAATCAAAAATATTTATGATGATATATATTTGTACGGAGCCCATAAAGCAGGGGTCCCCAACTGGCGAACCGCGGTCCCGCGAGACCCTTTTATCCTGACCGCCTGGTATTTTTTTTTTGAAAGTACAATTTTTCAATCATCTTTACACTGCGATTTTTATGACAGGCGCGCGAGGACAGCTACGTTTAGACCGGGGTCCTTCAATGTTTACATACATACATAGTTGGGACATAAAGTTATATGGAAGATGCATGATCGATGGCTCTATCTACAATTATAAAATTGGACTGAAAATCACGTGTTTTGAGATGAATGGACTGAAGCTTTTTCTTGCATTTTACCAGCAGTGAGTTGTACACGGCGAGTGTGTGTTATATAAGCACGGAGTCTGCCGATTTAGTCAGCGCCGATCAAGCGGCACTACGAGACAAAATATAAAACTTCTGACTCAAATTACCCGCAAGAATAAGGGACATGTTTATGAAAATATACAAACTGAAAGTACAGTTTGAGCAGACAACACACAGACCGTAACATATGACAGAGGGGCTGCGTTGGCTCTCTTCTGATTGGCCTATTTTGTACACTGGAGGTTTACGTTTGCCCAGTAGATGGCAGTAATGCACCTCAACGCTGTGTGCCATCCGCCATTAAACCAGACAAGAAGAAGAATACTTTTGCAGAGAGGAACGCAATCCGTGTATTGATCCAACGAAAAACAATCCGTGTATCATTCGTTCATTCGTTTTTCAATTTAAAATCGGATATGAAAAAAACGAAAAACGAACCGTTTTTTCTTTTTCCGATTCAAAAACCGAAACGGAAAAACGAAAAACGAACTGTTTTTCATTTTTCCGTTTTGTGCACCAAAACGAAAATCGGATAACGGGCGTTTGATTTGGTTTTTCATAGTTTTGTTTCTGACATGGGGCGTCACCCGGAAGTAGTCTGCGCATATTCTTACGTGTGAAAACAGCTGCACTGCGCGGACAGTAACTGTCTTTCGTTAAGGGAAATGGATCGTTTTATTAGTGTTTGTGGCTGTAAAGGGAAAATCCGGGAAAACCTCTTCATCTGGAGAGGACCTGTTCTCTACAGATGATGCTGAGCAGAAAACCATGGACAGACTCTCCCTGACATGGACTCTTGTGATACTTACTTAACCATAAACAGGCTTTTTTCCAGATGCATTGCTTTTTCATCAATACAAGTGTTTCTTGTAACCATAGGGCCGCGGCCCAATCTCGGTCCCGCGAGCGCCCTCTAGTGGGCCGCGAAAAAAAATCTGTGCTAAAACCTGAGGGCCGCGAGGGGCGCGGGGACCTGAATACAGCCTCCTACCACTTGGTGGCAGTAAGCGTCACGCCGGTTCACACTGACCCGAAAGCACCACGAAGCAGATTGTGCGCGGCTTCCCCCCCGCTGTGTGGTTTACAGACCAGACGCGCATTTTTTCGCGGCGGTCCACAGGGGCTTCAGCGAGAGATTTTGTTGTTTTTGCCATCATACAACCTAAAGATATTACCGCGTGTTTCTGCTAAGAGGAACTCCTCTGCTGCTGTTTTACACCCAAAATCCAGCCCCGCCCACCCGCTCCGGAGTCTGCTCACTGTGTGCGCGCGTCCCTGTCTGTTTTGTTTGTGTCTGTGCGCACGCGCTCGCATGTGTGTGCGTGAGTACATTCATAAACTAAATCTTTTACCCATGTCTCTGTTCTCTGCCTCTCTGTTGTTGTTTACTCCTGAACCCCGCAGCGGAGTCTGCTCACTACGTTGATCTGTATGTGTCTGTGCTCGTGCACGCACGTGCGTGTTGTGATTGTATGTATACAGTTTTTTTAGATACAAAAACATGATTACTTTTGTCAATCGCGGCATTTTATTGTAAAAAATTGGTTATATTTTAAAAAGGCTGATGTTATTCCCACGTATTTACACGCGACCAGCATAGAAAATGATAGAAATTCATATTGAACACATGTAATACATGCAGCCAGGATCTCATTGCTGCAATGTTGCACATATTCTAAGTGTGTTCAAGGCTGGATGTTTTCATTGGACGCACGTATTTAAAATTCAACTTAAAGTTGAATTCCCATTAACTGTCCCACTCCTAAATGTGTAAATGTGTTCTCCACATTTCACCCCTCCCCTGGTGGAGCCGTGAGCTGCAGAGACAGCTGACCTCAGGAACCAGAACCAGAATCCTAACCTTAACCCCTTTCCTCTGGGTCTGAGCGACAAAGAACAAAGTTTAGCACTGGACGCACGGTTTTCCAAAATTACGTGTGAATACACACTTTATTTTAAAAATAAACCGTATTTTCTCTTGGAACTTTATGTAACTTCCTGCCAGAATTGATGCAGAACGCTCGCGGCTCGCGCTCAAACTAAAGCAGACGCCGAAATGATCCGCTGCACGGCGCGAGTCCTCCGCAGAGGACCGCACCGCTCCACGTCTGGTGTGAACGCCGCCACAGGTTAACATGGGCGCCAAATAGAAGCGGCCTCTGTTCTACGTTGTGGCATGAGCCAATAGTATGCGGCTATCGGCCCCTCATCATATTTTCTTTATTCCGGGGCTCTTTGCCTCAGTTCATGTTTAGTTTTTTTTTGTTTTTTTTAAACAGACTGTTGTGACTGTTGTTGTTAATTTGTCACAGATTTGGAGAGAAATATCTAGTACTAAATTAAAACTTATAATTTGTCAAGTTCATCAGCAGGTTATAAAATAATCTTTTAAGTAGCATTTTATTTAAATGTCATTTACAGTTTGTTTAATTTGAAACTTATTTGAAGTGTTCTTGTTTTATTACAACACAATTTAATTGATCAAAATGCCTTATAGATATTTTTGGAATTCTAATTTGTGTTGAGGTTGACCACTGTGTTTTACCTGTTCAGTATGAAAATAAATGTCTGAGATGATCACGTTGTATCATTTTTCCCCACAAGATTTTACTTTGATAAACCATAAAATGACTCGATTTAATTATCAAATATAAATCAAACAAGATCTGGATCAATTCACATTAACATGTTTATATTTGAATGGGCCTCGAATCACTTTGTACCGGGAAAATTGGGCCCCAGGGTCAAAAAGGTTAAGAACCTCTGATCTAATACATGTTACTAACAGGTGTGCTGAGTAAATGCTGATTATAAATGTAACATTTAACTTAATGCATTAATAACCCCCCAAAGTAACCCCCCCCCCCAAAAAAAAAAAAAAAAAAAACTGTATATCTGTTTCTGTTGAAAGATGCATTGATGTTAGGTTTGTAATAAATATACCACATTGTCATTAAACCGTTTTGTTTATTTTCATATATATGATTACAAAGCTCATGTTAGCATTCAGTTTTTACCTGAAAGAAAAGATATTTCTAGACTGCTTTGAAAATATCAATATTGTTAAAGCTTTAAGACTCAAAATGATAAAACAAGGAGCAAGTAAAAAACAACTCCTAGATAAAAGTCCAATATCAACACTTTAAATAGCAGTTTTGATTGAACATTAACTTTGTGTTTGGACTTGACAAAGGGCTTCATGCAGTCCTTCTAGATGTTGTTTTGCAGCTCATCAGCCCGACACTCCAGGCAGGAATCACGGTTCCTCTCATCAACAACCAGTCAGGCTTATGCAGCAGGTCCAGGAGAAATGGCTCTTCCAAAGGACCTGCAATTTAAAAAAAAGAGAATTTAAATAACTGAATATGTAGTTTTACCTGCAATTAAAGCCAGCAATGGATGCATGTGTTAACCTGAATGTAGCAGCTGAAGATGCTAGCACAGATTACTGAAGATGCTTTAAGTGATAACTAAAAAGGCTGTAACTCATTGCAAGCTAAAATATTATCTCAATGCCAAATGAGCCTAAAAAAACAGGTAAAAAGTCTAATTCAGCCATATAAGCTAGCATAAAGTTGAAATATTAGCAAAAATCAAAATTAGCCTAAAAAAATGAAAGACAAAATTTGCCAAAACAGCTAGCATGTAGCTGAAATATGAGCCAAACTTCAAATAGACTAAAAACCTTGGTAAATGCCAAAATAGTCCAAAAAAGCCAGCATGATGCTAATGTAACAGCTGAAACTCCAAAATAGCTAAAAAAAAAAAAAACCCAGCAGATGCCAAAACACCAATGTGGCTAAAAAAAAAGAGAAATCCCAACTTGGTTTAATATAACCTTATATTTATAGAACGTAGTGAGTAAAAAAAAAGTTCAGACTTTAATGTCGTCATGGCAACGAGCACCCAAAGGGAGGCGCACGACTGCGTGTCTCTGTCGTTGAAAATGATTCCCTGCACTTGTCTTGAAAAAATGCTTATACCTTTTAAATCATTATCCTCTGAATAAAACAAAAAAGTAATCAGAATCCAGAGATTGTAAACAACAGCTTGTGCAATTTGACTAGTGAAAATATGTTGCTCGATACTTGCCCTCACCATTTTTTGGAACCAAACCATTCCTGTTCTTACAATTTATCACCTAAAATATCCCATTAAAAAAAAAAAAATTAAAGTATCCTGGGAAGTGATCAAGATGCGTAAGGGCAATGCAGATGTTAGTCTTTGCCAAAGGTATCAAATGTGACCAAAATGAATTTCTATCACCTTTAGTGCTTGAATACTCTAAAACTATGTTAAAATAACATCAGCAAAAATAAAAACCAGTTAGAAGAATATCTGCTAAAATGAAAGGTCAATATTTTCAATAAAACATTCAATAATTAGGGATTATTCAAATTTGTATTTAGATTTGTGAACGATCTAAGAGAGAAAATGAAAATACAGTTCAGCAGAACATTTATAAAATAAATATTGTACATATTTCAGTTGAAATTGGTAAGATTACCTTTTATTATTTATTTCAAATTGCGCTAAACAGTGTTCAGCTGTCAACTTTGCAGTTAGCCAATTTGTCTGAATTTAATGTAAAAAGGGTTTATCAATAATTATATTCCACATAAGTCTGTCCTAGTGATTTATCTGTGTGCTATATTACATAGTGAAATTACTTTAGTCTCCGTTGTACTCCCTCGTAGAGCTGCCCTCTGTTCTTCTGGCAAAAACTGTTCTGGAACTTTGCTTAAAGAAACTTCACCTGCAGGAAAAAAAAAACAAAAAACACATTTTAACTCAGCACAGCATTTTAAAGATTATTGCAGCTAAGCATTTTAAGTATCAGTTTTTGTATATGCACTTTAATGACATTCAAAACACAATGATGGCTACAAAGGAAAAACAAGTCATCTTTACCTCAATAAATAGAAGATTCATTAAAATAATACAACAGATTCTTATCTGGAACGGATGTATTTTCATGTCCTTGGTCCTCGGATTTTCCCTTTACAGCCACAAACACTAATAAAACGATCCATTTCCCTTAAAGTCAGACAGTTACTGTCCGCGCAGTGCAGCTGTTTTCACACGTAAGAATATGCGCAGGCTACTTCCGGGTGACCCCCCGTGTCAGAAACGAAACTATGAAAAACCAAATCAAACGCCCGTTATCCGATTTTCGTTTTGGTGCACAAAACGGAAAAATGAAAAACAGTTCGTTTTTCGTTTTTCCGTTTCGGTTTTTGAATCGGAAAAAAAAAAAACGGTTCGTTTTTCGTTTTTTCGTTTTGGTGCACAAAACGGAAAAACGAAAAACAGTTCGTTATTCCGTTTTGGTTTTTGAATCGGAAAAAGAAAATTTTTCGTTTTTTTCATATCCCATTTTAAATTGAAAAACGAATGAACGAATGATACACGGATTGTTTTTCGTTGGATCAATACACGGATTGCGTTCCTCTCTGCAAAAGTATACTTCTTCTTCTTGTCTGGTTTAATGGCGGATGGCACACAGCGTTGAGGTGCATTACTGCCATCTACTGGGCAAACGTAAACCTCCAGTGTACAAAATAGGCCAATCAGAAGAGAGCCAACGCAGCCCCTCTGTCTCTGCCCCCATGTGTCAAAAGTCGACTTTCACTCGCGCGTAGAAAGAGACTCCGCGAGCGCACTAGCAAAAATGTTGCGCGCGCGCGCGGTCACCGAAGTTCTGCTGGCACGCGAGCATAATTTTTGCTCTCGCGAGGACTTCTTCTGGTCGCGCGAGAAACACACTCTGGCGCGCGCGAGGCCTTTTTCTCCTCGGGAGAGGAGCAGAAGCGCTCGCGAGGGTGTGCAATGTCCGCGAGAAATGTGTGATACGTTCGCAGAGATGTTCTATTTCTGTGTAGACTTATGGAACATAAATAACGCCATAGTAACAGCACAACAACAGGTTTACAGGTGCTCACGAGTGGAATGGATTTTGAGCAAGCACCAAAAGTGACTTTGAAATTATAAGAGTGTAATGGAGGTCATGACAGAAACAATATTAGAGGGAAAAGAGGAACAGCAGCCCCAAGAAATGGTCCGACAGATTCCCCTCTCATCACCAAAAGCCGAGCTGCTTTCCAGAGATGTGCAGTTCTACGGAGCTAAATTGGTGCCATATTATTTGAAACCCAAGTTAAACAAATTGAAAAAAATATTGATGCTTGGCTTAAAAATGTAATTTTCAGAAAATGTTTTCTAAAATTAACTTAATTTCAGCTTCAAATGTTTGATAAGGTTTGTAAGGTTTCAAAACAAAAAATTCCAATAAAAAAAAACAATAATAATTCAACTTTTTTTTTTTTTTTTTTTCGAATATGAAAATTTTAGTTTCAAAACTTTTGGCCCTGTTGTGGCTGGGCTAACATGAAGGGGCAATCAAAATGGATGAGGGTCCTGGTGCATTCATTGACTCTCCTAAAACTGTGTTTTGGACACACGGTTTGTATGGGATAAAACTCAAATACTATTGGCCCAAATTTAGCTCCATACAGTTCCAGCTTGACACTGACAGTCAATGCCAAATGCAATCTGTGTCTCTTTAAGTCTGTTTTTTAGTTTACCTTTATGTTTATAATGTTTTTTTTGCACTTATGAAAGTTATTACTATAATGCTCAATATGTGGCATTATTTGCAACCTACTTTCAAGGGTTTTATAACAGAAAGTTAACGTTTGCACAAAAAAAGGGATTATTTATTAATGCTTTTTGAGGTACATTCATGGTACCTGTACTGCACTTTAAGTGACAGTAGAATATTAAAATTTGTGAAAGAGAACACATTGCACTACAAGGAAGCTAGTTTATGTGAAACCTTTTTTTTTACTCTACAATGTATGTATTTTTGTACAAAAATGAATGAGATAAATACTTGGGAAAATAAGCTAAAATAATTTAACTACACATTGTAATCAAATAAAAGAACAGAAAAGTCAAATATTGTCCGAATGTTGTTGCATGTTCGGACCCCGGTCTGCTAAGATGACAGAATTACTGGACCTCTCGCCATATTAGTTGGGGACCCCTGCCCTAAAGGGACATCAGGAAAAAAAAATTAAAGTTAAAAAAAAAAAAATATTCGGAGCTTCCTTCATAGCCTCCAGAGCGTGGAGCCAAAGAATCTGTCTCAGATCTTAGAGGAACTTTTTATCATTACTTTTCCTTGCTTTGCCAATTGACAACAACTGTCAGCAGGCTAAAGTGCTGCCTTTTTTTCTTTCTCTCCTTGCAGCGCAAGCTGCTTCTCTCATGCACCCGAGCAGCATTCTCTCCCCCGCCCTCTCTTGTACGCGTGAACAAAAACGCACAGGTTGAAGCACACGCACTAATTTCACAACACCCGCGATCTTATTGCAATGAATAATACATTCTTTACATACAGTATTTCCCTTATTCGCGGGGATTGAGGTCCGGAGACACGCAGAATCCTAAAAACACTGAGACACGTGCACGTGACCAATGACTACAGCAGGACCCTTCCATTCAATACTGTCTGTTCTTTTATAGTACTCTCTGTCTCGTACTTCTCATTAGTGGGTCTGATCTGCTTGCGTAGTGCCCTTATTCTTTCTGAGCATTCTAGCTCAGTGAAAGCTTTCCTGAAAGCATGTAATACTGCTAAGTGTTGCCCTACTCTTGTATTCGTGGAAACATCCTGGAGAGCAGGTGGTTTATCAACCAAAACAGATTAGAGATTAGGATTTTGACCAAATACAAGTAGATGTGGACTATAACCATGCACATTGATCATACTATTTTTTGCCTCAAAAGCAGTTTGCCAAAGACATCAATTTTCTTTTCTTACTTTCAGAAGAATCTCAGTTAATGTCACGTTGTGTCTCTCCAGTAACCCGTTGCTCCAGGGACTGTATCCCGCTGTAGTCTTTGATTCAATGTTCTTTCTGCCATGTTTCTGACTTCCTCATTGTTGACCTCTCCACCGTTGTCTGTGTAAATCCGCTTTGGGGCACCATGAACACTTATCCATGAGTGAATGAAGGAATTGATGATCTCTGAAGGTTTCTTGGATCTCACGATGTTTCCTGCACTGAAGCGTCTGAAGTGATCTCAATGTGGAGATTCCAAACGCCTGGCTCCAGGTCATGCAGATCCATTGCTACGGTCTCGTTGTATTCCGATGCCATGGGTAAACCAACAGCAGGTTTGGGTTTACTCCTTTTATGCTTCTGACAAATCCCACAGTCATGAATGATCTGCCGCAAAATGGCCAGGCAATCTTTGTCATTATTTCCAGAGCTTTGAATGAGTCTCTGCAGCCTGTCTGCAGAAGCATGGCCAAACTGTTTGTGAAGCTTCAGAAGTATTTTCTGTTTCTCTTTTGGAGACATCTCTGCTGCAACAACAAGAACTGCACTTTCTGCTGCACCACAGCTCACTTCTGCAGTTTCATCTCTTATGTCCACACAATAATGTCCCGAACTGGTGAGCTCAATGGGTATTTGTTCCTTGAACATGACAACTCTGTCATTCTCCATGTCCAAAACAGTTCCTGCTCTCTTTAGTGGTCAGCAGCAACGGAATATCACCTGGCACAACTTCACTTTCAATGTTGCGTTTTGTTTGCCCTATTTTCGCCGGGAGCTTTAGTTTTCTGTTTGAATACACAACTTGGCCATCTCCAAACCTAAAAAGTCTGCAACTTGGAGATTCTGTTTGCATCATTTTGCGTATTTGGCTCCGGTTCAGTTCTTTAATGTAACTTTCCAACCATTTTTCACCACAAACAGTACGTACAGTATGTAGTGTCAATGATGGCTGATCCTTCTGATTCGGTTAGAAAAATCTCTGATTCCGTCATAGCTGCTTCAGTGAATAATGTAATGTTACATTCTTCCACATCTTCATCTTCTGTCAATTTCACATAATTTCTTAGATGAAAAACACTCCATCTTGTTTATCACTGCTTTTACCTGCTTCTGTGCTTTTTCCTCCAAAAATCCGTTTTAACGCGGACTTCATGGATGCAACTGTTAAATCTGCACACGCGGTGAGAGCGAGTTGCCTGCTGTTCTCATCAAGACAGGCGGTGTCAAGTCGTTTAAACGCCAAAACAACATCCGGCAGAGTCGTGTCGTAGTTTTTCATCCGATTGTATCTTTCTTCAAACTCTATTATGTAATCTGCCATGAGACATCACGTTTTCTTTAGATATTGAATCAAAGTGGGAATATGCTTCATAAGCTCGGTCTTTTTTTTCTCTTAAAAATATTGAGTCCAGTTTTGCAAGTAAAGTTTTCATACCGTTATCTTTGTTCAGATCCGGATATTTCCAAAGCTGTTTCTCTGGCTCGTCCTTCGAGCCCCAGCGCCACGGCGAGCGCCTGTTTCTTTTTATCCAAGTCCGTAACCAGTCTCCACATCGCAACTTCATTTTTCCAAGCTTTCGTATGACCTTGTTTCATCCAGTTTCGGCGGTATTCTATAGTTGGTAACCATCCTCTGCTACCATGAAATATCTAACAAACATGACGTTTGTCTCCTTTGCACTTCTCTTTATTTCTCTCCCGCTCATCACATACATCCACAGGGCAGTGCGCGCCTAAAACCGAAAGTGCAGAGATCTCGCGAGAAGTTACAACAGGAAGTTAACAGGTTCTGCCGACCCGGAACTTGAGTAATGGTTGGGCCCCACCAAAATAAAGCACGCCAGGTGTACATGATTGACTGACTTGATGCTTTGGCATGTAGACAGGTATTCACTTAATTTACAAAAAAATATTTAAAATAAAGAATATTATTATTTTTTTTTATCTTATGTTTAAAATGTTGTGTTGTAACTTCCTCTCTGTTTGCATTCAACATAATAATGTCATTTTCTAATATAAAACTCCAAGGGGATTAAAGGTTTCCTTCTTGTGTTTTTGTCTCTTCAGCCCTCCCCCAACATTGGCTGATTGAAGAGAAGGATCTCTGCAAACAGCAGAGGAACTTCAGAGTGGATCAGGAGGAACCAGAACCTCCACAAGTTAAAGAGGAACAGGAGGAACCAGAACTTCCACAGACTGAAGAGGAACAGGAGGAACCAGAACCTCCACAGATTGAAGAGAAACAGGAAGAATCAGAAACTCCACAGGTTAAGAAGGAACAGGAGGAAGGACAGTATCCAAAGATTGAAGGGGAAGAACGGCTCTGCATCAGTCGGTATAAAGGGATGCTTAATCTGAAGCAGGAGATTGATACCTTTATGGCGATTCCTAATTATGAGGAACATGAACACAGTCAAGCAGATCTAAATGATCAGCAGAGCTTTAATTTTCCTGATAGTTGGGATGAAGAAGGAAACCAACATGAAGAATCAACATCATGTACAGATAAAGAGACCGACTCACAGAACAGAGATCAGAGGAAGACAACAGACAGACTTGTCCAAAGTGTGGCCAACTCTCACATTTCAGAAAGTCAGTGTGACTCTGATGTTAGAAAAAGCGTCAAGAAGAAAACTTTGGCTAAGAAACACAAAAATTCTCTAAAAGGAAAAAGATCTTCCTATATAAAGTCAGATGAAAGAACAAAAGTTGCACACAGTAAGAAAGTCAACATACAAGCTGAATCTGATGAAAAAACTCATGTCTGTAAAGAATGTGGTAAAGCATTTAATCACTGGTCCAAGTTCAAAACCCACATGAGAAGCCATACGATAGGGAAGAGATATTCTTGTGAAGAATGTGATCAAACTTTTAGTTACAAGTGTCATGTCAGAGTACACATGAGAACTCATACAGGAGAAAAGCCCTTTCATTGTAAAGAATGTGATAAAACTTTTAATTACATGTCTAAACTCAGATCACACATCAAAACTCATACAGGAGAAAAGCCTTATCCTTGTAAAGTTTGTAATAAGCATTTTAGTCATGCATTTAATCTCAAAACACACATGAGAATTCACACAGGAGAGAAGCCTTTTTCTTGTAATGAATGTCATAAAAGTTTTCGTGTTTTAGCTAGTCTCAAATCACATAGGAAAACTCACGCATGAGAAATGCCATTTTCTTGTATAAGATGTCAAAGATGATTTATCAGGATGCTCTCTCTCCTCTTTTTGTTAAGGAGCTGTTTCCTTGTGTGGGTCTATCTGTTTTGGCTATTATCAATGCAAGTCTGTCCTCTGGTGTAGTGCCTCTTCATCTTAAACACGCCGTGGTTCAGCCCCTGCTTAAGAAACCAAACCTCGACAACACAGTGTTGGATAATTTTAGGCTCTCAAAACTACATTTCTTATCCAAAATACTAGAGAAAACAGTCTACACACAACTGCAATCTTTCCTGGTGAGACACAATGTGTTGGAGGTCTTACAGTCAGGGTTCAAGACTCTGCACAGTACAGAATCTGCTCTGCTGAAAGTCTTCAATGACATTCTCAGAGTAACTGACATGGGAGATCATGTGATCCTCGTTCTATTGGATTTATCTGCTGCTTTTGACACAGTAGATCACGAGATCCTGCTGTCAAGGCTCCAGAATGTGGTGGGGGTTGGTGGTGCCGCTCTCACCTGGTTCAAATCTTACCTGGCAGACCGAACCATGAGTGCGAATCTTTCTAGATTTACCTCAGACACAGCTCCATTGTCATTTGGTGTCCCACAGGGCTAAATTTTAGAACCGCTTCTGTTTTCCCTCTATCTTCTTCCCCTGGGGTCTATCATACAGAAACATGGAGTGTCTTTTCATTTCTACGCTGATGATAGTCAGATCTACCTCCCAATCAAGAAGAACAGCTCCTCCCTTAAACAATTAATGTCATGCTTACATGAAATCCGAACATGGCTGGAGAGCAGCTTCTTGAGTCTTAATGAGAAGAAAACTGAGGTGTTGGTAATTGGCCCTAGCAACCGCTGTGACCCTTCCACTTTGGACCTGGGCACCCTGGCTTCACATTTTAAACACACTGTCAAGAATTTGGGTTTTATTTTGGATAGTGATTTTAAGCTTGACCATCACATCACTTCTGTAGTGAAGCAGAGCTTTTTTCATCTTAGGCGGTTATCTGCGGTGAAACCATTTTTAACCCTGTAGCAGTTTGAGACAGTGATCCACGCTTTTATTACATCTCGGCTGGATTATTGTAATTCCCTTTTATTCAGGGTTAGCCAGTCCTCTCTTTCCCAGCTGCAGCTGGTTCAAAACGCAGCTGCTCGTATGCTGGTTGGAGCACGAAAGAGAGAACACATCACACCCATCCTGGCTTCCCTCCACTGGCTGCCTGTTTGTTTTAGGGTTCAGTTTAAGATTCTTTTATTTGTTTTTAAATCCTTGAATGGTCTCGCCCCACCTTACCTCTCAGAGCTTCTCTCTCCCTACACTCCTCCTCGGTGCCTCCGGTCTGCTGATCAGCTGCTCTTGGAGGTACCGAGAGCTAAGAGGAAGTGTAGAGGGGATTGAGCCTTCTCCATTTGTGCCCCAAAGCTTTGGAACGCTCTGCCTTTTAACATTCGTGATGCGTCATCCCTGTCAATTTTCAAAAATAAGCTTAAAACCAATTTTTACAGTCAAGCTTTTAACGTTCCATGAGCTTCTGCTCTGTTTTTACTGTTTTTACTTTGTTCTTACTTACTCTTACTCTGTTTTAACTCGTTTACTGTCTTGGTTTTTCGTTGTTTTGTGCTTGTATTTTATCTATTAGTGTTCTTGGTGTTTTAATGTACAGCGCTTTGTAGCAGTCTGCCTGCGTTAAAGCGCTCTATAAATAAACTTGATTTGATTTGATTTATTTATTCATATAGTCTGAAAAAACACATGAGAACCCATGGAGGAGAGAAGCCTTATTCTTGTAAGGTACGACAGACGTTTTACGACTAAGTTCTATGCTAAATTACACTTGAAAATACATAGTGGAGGAAAATCTTTTTCTTGTCAAATATGCAAAAAAGGTTTTAGTCAAAAAAATAGTGTCAAAAGACACATGTTAATTCATTTAAGAGATAAGCCTTTTTCTAGTCAAACAACTTAGTGAAGACTCTCAACTTAAGAAATGAAGGGAAATCAGCGGGTTAAAACAGGATCAGTCTTAACCTTCCTCTGGTGTTCGGGTCGGCACCGACCCATTTTCAAGTTTTTAATGCATTAAAAAACACATTCGTTTATTGCATCAAGGCTTTTTGACTTTGTCAAGAACCTCTATTTCAACAAAATAAAACCAAAAATTTTTTTTCACTATATTATACAATGCTCTGGTTGAATTATGACCTCTGTGTTGTTCGGGTCGGATTCGACCCAGTTATAAAAGTAAGATTATAAAGCAACAGTTAGACCCCAAACATAAATCATAAGTGCACTGTCAGCCAAAATACTGACAGCCAACTTCTCTCCCAATCATTTGAGTTTTAGGGGATTCCCATTTTGCCTTTTTTTCCAGTATACCTGCACAAAAACAAAACAAAAAAAGACAGGCATGTCCAGATATGTTATGTCAATTCTCCAATTTGCAGCACACAAAAATGAGAAGAAGACATACAGTGACCACATTTCTGGATAGTCTTTTTGGTGAAAATTAGGGAGAGGACACAGAGCAGCATAGGGATACAGATGAGGAGGACTATGTGGAGTATCATCCAGAAGACATAGACACATCTGATGAGTCTGATGAGGAGGTCACCGGTGGTGAAGCTGTTCCCACTGAAAGATTCAAGTCCAAAAATGGGGAGATCTTTAGGAGCTCAGTACCTCATGATGAACATGGCAGGGCAGCTGCTGCAAATGTCATCAAAATGACCCTTGGAATCACAAGGTTTGCTGTGACAAGAGTCAGTGACATCAAGAAATGTTTTGAGCTATTCAATTAAATTTTTATTTATATAGCCCAAAATCACAAAAATTTTGCCTCATTGGGCTTCATGCAAGGAATTTTTACAAATGCAAAAAATAGTCATGAAATAGGAAAACATATCTAAAGACTAAACAGACTAAATAAACTGGATATCCTGCCCTTAGACCCTCCCTCTCGGTAAGGAAAAACTCCTAAAAAACCTGAGTCCGGGAAAAACGAAGAAACCTTATGGATTCCCACATGAGGGAGAGATCCTATCCCAGGACGAACAGGCAATAGCAGAACTGGTAAAGAAAAATGAGCTTCTACAACTACGTATTTGAATAGAGTTCATTCAGATAGAGCTGAGGGACGAGTGGTGATGAAATCCTCAGTCAGACGAAGCAGAAGTGCAGTCCACGGCCAGGAGCAGGAGAGTGGGGGATCCACCTGGATCTGGAATCACTCCCGCTCCCCAGAGGGGAGAGAGAGAGAAGAACAACATGTGAATTGAACTGCACCAACAAAAGCATGGAGAACTTAATACAATAAATAATAAAGAGTAGAAGAGAGATGAAGAAATAAGAGAACAGAACCCCAGAGCTAATGTGGAGAATAACCATGATATAAGATCTCAAAATTACATTTAATTGTATCAGTATTAATCCAGCCTCTCAAGAGCCACAGCAGAGGGAATATTCTCTGATTACTAGCTAACCTGGCAGAACGCTAACCTGTCCAAAGAGGAATGTTTTAAGGCTAACTTTGAAGGTAGAAACTGTGCTGGCCTCTCTGACATGAGCTGGGAGCTTATTCCAGAGAACAGGGGCTTGGTGGCTGAAGGTTCTACCTCCAACTGTACTTTTAGAGATTCTAGGAACTACAAGAAGTCCTGCATTTTGTGAACGAAGTGTTCTGATTGGTTGGTGAGGAACTAAGAGATCTTTAATATAGGATGGGGCCACACCATTCAGAGCCTTATAGGTTAACAGGAGGATTTTGAACTTAATCCTGGATTCAATTGGGAGCTAGTGGAGTGAAGCTAACACAGGAGTGATGTGTTCTCTTCTGGTAATTCCTGCTAACAATCTGGCTGCTGCATTCTGAACAAGTTGAAAAAAATTTTAAAGAACTTTTCGGGCAGGCTATTAGTAAAGAGTTACAGTAATCCAGTCTAGACGTAACAAATGCATGGATGAGTTTTTCAGTATCACTATTAGATAACATGTTTCTGATCCGAGCTATATTGTGAGGGTGAAAGAATGCAGTTCTACAAGCTTGTGATATGTGAGCCTTAAATGATAAATCCTGGTCGAATAAAACCCCCAAGTTTCTGACTGTAGAATTGGAGGAAATATTTACATCATCCAAGGAGATTATCTGATCCAAGAGATCATCTCTCAGGTGTTTAGGGCCCAGCATAATTACCTCAGTTTTTTCTGGGTTAAGGAGGAGGTAATTAATTGTCTTCCAGGACTTAATGTCTCTGATGCAGGAATTCAGTTTCTCTAGGTGGTCATTCTGGTCTGGTCTAATGGATAAATACAGCTGCATATCATCTGCATAACAGTGGAAATTAGTGCTATGTTTCCTGATTATGTTTCCTAAGGGCAGCAGGTAAAGCATGAACAGGATGGGCCCTAGAACTGAGCCCTGAGGGACTCCATAGCTAACTCGAGTACAATGAGAAGACTGTCCATTTACATTAACAAACTGGTATCTATCAGATAAAAAGGATTCAAACCATTTGAGGGCAGATCGTCTGATCCCTATGTCATGCTCTAGTCTCTGAAGTAAGATGCTGTGGTCGATTGAATCAAAGACTGCGCTGAGGTCTAACAGGACCAGAATAGAGATTAGTCCTTTATCTGAAGCCAATAACAAGTCATTAGTAACTCTAACCAGTGCAGTTTCAGTGCTATGGTGAGGTCTGAACCCTGACTGAAAATCTTCAAAGTGACTGTTGTCCTGTAGGTGGCGCTGTAGCTGCTTAACTACAACTCTTTCTAAAATTTTAGAAATAAATGGGAGATTAGATATTGGTCTATAGTTGGCCAGAATGTCAGGATCCAGGCTGGGCTTTTTCAAAACAGGTTTAACAACCGCATATTTAAAAGACTGAGGCACATAACCAGTTTCTAGAGAGGTATTTATTATAATTAGTATGGATTCACTAATTAAGGGGAAGATTTCTTTAAAAAGTTTAGTGGGAATTGGGTCTAAGAGACAAGTGGAAGTTTTAGAAGACATAATAACTGATGTTATTTCTGTTTGCTCCACAGCAGTGAAGCAGTCAAAGGTTACAGACGTTTCTATGGATGCCTTTGTTTCTACGACTTCAGCCTGCTTTGGGCTGCTGGTGCGAATAACCACATTTAGCTTGTGTCTAATATTTGAGATTTTACTATCAAAGAATTAAAGGAAATCTTCAGAGTTGATAGTAGAAGGAATATGTGGTTCAACTGAGCTGTGGCTGCTGGTTAGCCTGGCTATAGTAGTAAAGAGAAATCTTGGATTATTAGCATTTTCTGCTATTAAAGTTGAGTAGTATTGAGTTCTCGCTCTACGCAGAGATTTTTTATAACTTAAGAGTCTACATTTCCAAGCATTCAGAGAGTGCTCTGAGCTGGAGCGGCGCCATTTTCTTCCTAACTAACGGGTTACTTGTTTTAGGGAACGAGTTTCAGCATTGAACCACGGTGCTGCTCTGTTCTGTCTAACAAGCTTGAGTTTCAGAGGGGCAACAACATCCAGTGTTCCCCTGAGGGCTTACATGGCATCATTAACAAACTGATCATTTTCGACGGGGCTTAAAGTGCTCTGAGAATATTCACTCAACATGTTACTAAACATTGGTTTGACTGTGAGTTTAAATTCAGACACAGAACGGTCAGATAATGTTTGTTTAAGCTCTTTCTTAGTTGTTGGAGCAATAGAATTTTCTAATATAAACTGAAAAGTAATTAAAAAATGATATGAAAGTATGGGATTATGAGGAAGGACATTCATCTGACTAATCTCAACTCCATGAGTTAAAACCAGGTCCACAGTGTGCTTGTGACAGTGAGTAGGTTGATCTACGTTTTGTATGAAACCAACATTTTCTAATAAAGCTGCAAATGCGTTTCCAAGACAATCACTGGAATCATCAATATGAATATTAAAATCCCCTGTTATTATAATTTTGTCAGAATCTGAAATAATATTCGATAAAAAGTCAGAAAACTCAGATAAAAATTCTGAATACGAGCAGAGGGGGCAATTAATAATTATAAATAGAACTGCTTTTCCAGTTTTTCTATTTGGGTGATTTATAGACAGCACAATGTTTTCAAATGAGTTATAAATATGTTTAACTTTAGGGTTAAGAAGTAAGCATGATTCTGAAATTACTGCTAACCCACCTCCTTTCCCAGAAATACTGGATTTCTGATAGTTATTATAGCTGTTGTAGCCAGGTTTCTGTTAGAGCTAGCAGGTTAAGTTTGTTATCATTAAACAATTCATTGACTAATAGGGACTTTGAGGAAATTGATCTAATGTTTAGTAGCCCACATTTAATGACATCATTTTATTTCTATGACTCATTCCTTTCATTTGCCTTCCAGCGCATATTGTGCCTTTTTAAAACACCACTAGGTGGCGTTCGCTGGATTTTGAGTAAAGAGAAACAGAGAAAAGGATGATAATCAGAGAGAGAGATTAGCAAGTTAGCTGATGAGATCCTGGCTTGTGATGCCAAAGAGAGAATTGCGGTTGCTGTTTCATGTTTTCAGACAATAAAACAACTGAAATCTACCAAGCAGCCTCCTCATCTCTTCACAAGTGCAACAAAATGTTTTATAGTTTTATTTCTATAGTATGTTTTTAAGTTTGTATTATTTTATGTATTGATAACTGTTGTTATGCTGCACTGAATAGTGTTAGATGTGGTTTTGTATCCTGTTTTCAATTGTAATTATTGTAAAACATGGCTGTAGACATGGACAAACTAAATTTAGTTGTGGTTCTACGGGGTGGGGGGTGTAACCCATCCAGATGTTTGCAGCTGCTGGAACTTCTTCAGATGAAACAGTGATGTTGGAAACAGCCTGATAGAGATGATGCCAGTCCATCACAGGGTTTGGCCCAGAGCTCCAGTACAGCAGAAGCTCCTCCTCTTCTTCTTCAGTGGATGACGTTGTGCTCCACCTACAGCTGGACTTGGAGTTTCTCACAGACCATGTGGCCTAATGGACAAGGCATCTGACTTCGGATCAGAAGATTGAGGGTTCAAGTCCCTTCATGGTTGGAGGCATTGAAGAGTCTCATAAAGCCTCAAAGAAAAAACACCTACTGTTCTGGTCAGACACGAAAGAACAGTAAAAAAAGGAGCATCAACCGCCTTGTTGCTGAACTCTCTTCATGATGGTCACTGGACAGTTCATTCAACTGGAAGAAAGTTCACAATCAGCTCTGATGGTTCTTTGAAAATGCTTCTTGATTTGGTTTTAATGAAGGTTAAAGAGCATGTACATTATTTTATTTATTAAAAAAGAGGGAGATTGTCACAAACTGTCTCATGTTTCTTCAACCTGTCTATCTGAATTGGCAGTGGCTAAATAAAATTTTCTCTGAGGATTCTTTTTGACCAACAGAGCTGTGCTGAACCTCACTGCTGCACTCAGACTGATCAGTTTGTTGACTTCAGTCTTCTTCACACCTCCTGATGGAACTCTGAGATCTGAGCTCAGTCCTGATCTCAACAGTCAGAACTGGACTTGAGGAGTCCAGCTTTGGAACCTGCAGAGAAGCAACAAACAGCAGAAAGCCACACTGTGGGAAAGACTCCACACTTCTGACTGATGTTCACGTCCACTTTATTCTTCACAGGAAAGATTGAGACAGAACACTGAGAACTAAAAAGAACAGAGAAACACTTTGAATCTCTACTAGAAAACATTAATCACAACACAAACACCAGTCTGTTTCTTTATCCACCTCTTTGTTAATACATTTTTACTAAAACTTTCCTTCACTAAACTGGTGTTTCCCAACACGACTCAACAAAATATAAACTGAAATTATTTTACATTTAAATAGTGAAATGTTCCCAGATCACATAAAAGTTGTTAGCATTAGAGACATGAAAAAATAATTCAAGTGTTGTCATGGTAACAAGCAGACTTAGACAACACTGTCTCAACATAAACTACAACTACAATGGTTGACCTAATAATATCATAAGATTACAAAAATCTACTAAAAAAAAGCCAACTAACAAAAAGTGAACTTTATTAAAAATGTTTGTATAAATTAATTCATTAGATTAGATTGGATAACTAAATGTGTGGGTATAATCAAAACAAACAAAATGAAAACCCATAACAAAAGCACTAATACAAACAGGAATGTATAGATGAACGTATAAACAAAATAATTTGTAGAACAAGTATAACATTTTTGTCAAATAATTCAATAACTGAAACTCGTGACTATAGAATCATTACAAATTTAAATTCATCAATCCTTTATTTTGAGCAATGTGATCATAGTGGCTTTTAGATAATAAATACCTAAAAATAATGTCTTAGAAAATGAGAATATCATATCAAAATAATCAAAAAGGATATTTTCAGCACACGTCAGATTTCATAAAACTGTTCTTTTCTCTCCATCCAATAATCACTTGTTCCTCCTTTTCATTGAATGACTGCATCAATGTGGTATGGATACCATCAGCCTGTGGCTCTGTGTTCATGTCATGAAAGCTCAGGTTGATTTGATAAATGACTTCAGGGGCCCGTTTCAAGAAGCAGGTTCAACAAATTTAGAGTTGAAACCTGAACTTAGAGTCACTGGACTCAAAATTCGCGAACTTAGAGTTTTCGGTTCCAGAACAGCTGAAAATGTTTGATTCAATCAACTTGAAGTTGTTGGAACCAGAATCAGGTGCGAGCGTCGTGAGCATTAAAAGCCCTGATCAATGGAGCAAAGACAGCACGATTCACCATGGCAACGGGAACAAGCATCCGAGTTACTTCCGGCGACGGAAATTGATAAGTTCCTACAAGCATATGCCGACTACAAGAACATTTTCAGCAAGAAAAGAAACACAGCTGCAGCGGTAAAACAGAGAGAAAACATCTGCAGAGTTAATGCATACGTCTACATTTGAATCATTTCAAATAAAGAATAAATAATAACATCAGGAAGGTTATTTTGTCACTTGTTAAGTAAGGAATGGTTCTTGATCTGTTAATAATTTAACCAGTCATCTCCGTAATCACATGAAAAGCGTTTATTTATTACATAGACGCGACGTGCCGGGGCCAGGATTTGAACTTGAGACGTCAGAAGCGGAGGCAGCGTCGCCGACAACTGAGTTAATACTTGTTCTGTACTGCCTGTTGTATACGAGTTCAAAACCCTCTACCGGTTTTTGAGATTTAATGATTTTGATTTTTAAGGGTTTCAAATGATGAAAATAAAACTCATTATTAATAGCAAATCCCTGGAATAACTCACTATTTATAATGTCGCTCAAATAAAAATCAGTTAAACTGCATCAATCGACTCGTGTCCTCAAATCCTCTCCCGACATAAATAACATTTGCTCTGGATTAATCCAGCCTCCTCTCTACATGATCCTCTATGAATGGACATGTCATTTTTGGTTTCTGCTGGTGGAAACGTGACGTCTCTAATGTGAATGTTCTCTAAATATTAATGACGAACTCAGATTTGAACATCTTTCACTTTAAAAAGGGGCGGAGACTGCAGAGAACTCTAAGTTTCCTGAAGAAAACCTGCTCCAGACCAGGTTTCGTTCACAGATTCAGTTGCCACAGTGATTGATTCTGTTCAGCTTAACCCGCTTCTTGAAACGGGCTTGGTTTCACCCACTTTCACAGGTTTGAGTTATCTCTCTTTCTGAAACCAAAAACTCAGAGTTTTGCTGAATTTGGAGTTATCGAACTCAGAGTTCTGACAAAACCTGCTTCATGAAACGAGCCCCTGGTCATCTTCATTGTTGTGTCTGCTGTCTCATCTTCCTCTTCACAGTTCAGATATTTTTATTGGGCTCAGGTCAGAGGAATTTGATAATTGATCAAACACAGTAACTGATGTTTAAAGATAAACAGATTTAGGTTCCTTTAGTAAAGTGAGAATGATCCAAGTATTACTGGAAATTAAAAGCAGAATCTCCACACAAGTTGTGTGTAGACAGTTGTGTAAAAGTGTTTTGGAATCTATTTTATTCTACTGACTGAGACTGAGAGACCATTTAAAGACTCAGTAAGGTCTTGGCAATTGTTTGGAGTTAATTGGCAGATTTGTGTAAGCCCTGTGGAGTTATAAACATGATATTTATTCACTTTTAACTGAATTTTTAATCTTTTTCTAAAGATTTTCACATTTTTTTAACTAAGTTCTCGTGTGTTTTAAGAAATATTTGACTAAAATTTTATCACATTTTTTAAAACAAAAAAGGCTCATCTCCTCTGTGAGTTATTGTATGTGTATGATATTTATTCACTGTAATTTAATTCTTAATTATATCTTTTTCTAAATATTTTTGGAATTTATTTCAACTTCATGAGTTCTCATGTGTCTTCTGAGATGAGATTCTTGACTAAAACTATTATCACATTCCATGCAAAAAAGGCCTTCTTCTTGTGTGAGTTCTCATGTGTGTTTTGAGACTAGATATCTGACTAAAACTTTTGTCACATTCTTTGCACAAAAAAGGCTTCTCTCCTGTGTGAGTTCTCATGTGTGTTTTGAGAGAAAACAAACAAATGAAACTTTTGTCACATTCTTTACAAGAATATGGTTTCTCTCCTGTGTGAGTTCTCATGTGTATTTTTAGCTGATTTCCACAAGTAAAACTTTTGTCACATTCTTTACAAGAAAATGGCTTCTCTCCTGTGTGAGTTCTCATATGTGTTTTGAGATGATGTCCACTAGTAAAACTTTTGTCACATTCTGTACATAGAAAAGGCTTCTCTCCTGTGTGAGTTCTCAAGTGTGTTTTGAGATGAGATAAACAATTAAAGGTTCTGTCACATTCTTTACACAGAAAAGGCTTCTCTCCTGTGTGAATTCTCATGTGCGTTTTGAGAGTAGACAAACGACTAAAGCTTTTGTCACATTCTTTACACAAAAAAGGCTTTTCTCCTGTATGAGCTCTCATGTGTGCTTTAAGACTAGTTATTTGACTAAATTTTTTATCACATTCTTTACACAAAAAAGGCTTTTCTCCTGTGTGAGTTCTCATGTGTTTTTTGAGATGAGTTACATCACTGAAACTTGTATCACAGTCTTTACATGTAAAAGGCTTTTCTCCAGTGTGAGTTCTCATGTGTTTCCTGAGACTGGATACACAAATAAAACTTTTCTCACATTCTTTACACAAAAAAGGTCTCTCTCCTGTATGAGTTCTCATGTGTGTTTTAAGATGAGTTACATCACTAAAACTTGCATTACAGTTTTTACATGAAAAAGGCTTTTCTCCTGTGTGAGTTCTCATGTGTCTTTTGAGGCAATACATTTGATTAAAACTTTTATCACATTCTTTACATGTAAAAGGCTTTTCTCCTGTATGAGCTCTCATGTGTGCTTTAAGACTAGTTATTTGACTAAATTTTTTATCACATTCTTTACACAAAAAAGGCTTTTCTCCTGTGTGAGTTCTCATGTGTCTTTTGAGATGAAATGCACTACTAAAACCTTTTTCACATTCTTTACATGTAAAAGGCTTCTCTCCTCGGTGAGTTCCCATGTGAGTTTTGACCTGTCGTTGTTCTCCATGTGTTTTAATCTGTGTGGGCCTGTGTTCCTTCTGTTCCTCTTTATTCTTTGGAGGTTCTGGTTCTTCTTTAATCTCTGAATGTTCTGGTTCCTTATTTTCCTCTTTAATCTGTAGATGTTCTGGTTTCTCCCGTGCCCCTTTAATCTGTGGAGGTTCTGGTTCCTCCTGTTCCTCTTTAATCTGTAGAGGTTCTGGGTCCTCCTGCTCCTCTTTAATCTGTAGAGGTTCTGGTTCCTCCTGTTCCTCTTTAATCTGTAGAGGTTCTGGGTCCTCCTGCCCCTCTTTAATCTGTAGAAGTTCTGGGTCCTCCTGCTCCTCTTTAATCTGTAGAGGTTCTGGTTCCTCCTGTTCCTCTTTAATCTGTAGAGGTTCTGGTTCCTCCTGTTCCTCTTTAATCTGTGGAGGTTCTGGTTCCTCCTGTTCCTCTTTAATTTGTAGAGGTTCTGGTTCCTCTTGTTCCTCTTTAATCTGTGGAGGTTCTGGTTCCTCCTGTTCCTCTTTAATTTGTAGAGGTTCTGGTTCCTCTTGTTCCTCTCTTAAATTCTGCTGGTTGTAAAGATTGTCCTCTTCACTCGCATAATGCTGGGGGAGGACTGCAGGGACAAAGACAAAAAATGAGATCTTTTATACGTTAAAGAGTTTTGTGTATTGTCAAGCAACAAAAGAAAAATCCAAATCACCCTGGACTTTAAATACACAAAAAACTAAGGATGTCCCGATCAGGTTTTTTTGGTCCCGATCCGATACTTTCGTAACATATTTAAAACATGAACAAATTTAATAAACAGATTTGTGTTGTCCCTTTATTTATATTTCCTTAACCTTCTTTTATCATTAAAAACTTAAATAGAACACTTCTGTGAAGTAGCTTTAATAGCCAAGTAAAAATAGAGCAAATGTAAACTCGGGGGGGGGGGGGGGGGGGGGGGGCATATTTTCTTGTTCCATAAGTGATAATTAGTCATGTGAAAAAGTTTAGTGACTTTAGCTTTAATATCTTTAGAGCTATTGAACATTTTTAACCAAATGTGATTCCTGTCCTCATTTAGAATTCTTACAAATAAATGACTGTTTTAGAATGAATTTGATGTGTTCATGACTAGCTCATATCATTATTAATTTTCATATTAGTTTTTTGTTTGTTTTTTCAAGATTATGTGCTCATTTTTAAGTTTTTAAGACATCATATTTTCTGTTTTATTATCAAAGTAGTTAATTTTCTTAACTTTTATTTCTCTTTCAGAGAAGTAAAACAGGCATATTAAAGGACAGCTCAGGTCCTAAGGAGTTAAATCACGGTGCTAGCGTGTAGCAGTTAGCATCTGCTGTTCTGTTTAGCCACCTGTCTGCTGCACGATGAGCTTCACATTAAAAGAAACAAAACTATCTTTTTCTGTTGAAATGCCTTTAGAGGTTGTTGTTCAGAGCAGTGATTTTCAACCAGTGTGCCGCAGCACACTTGCCGTGAGAGATCGTCTGGTGTGCCGTGGAAAATTATCTCCAATTATCTAATGTAGGGTTGGGCACCAAAGTTCGGTTCCAAGTAGGAACCGTTATGTGGTTCAACCAAAACAAAAAGAGGCTGCTGCAAACAGTTGCAGCATTTCGGTGTTTTATTTCATTGAAGGTCTATTTATCTGTGGATGTGTCAATCAAATCTCATGTGCTAAGTATGTTGAAATTCTAACCAATCCCGTTACCTTTCGTATGATAGTGGGCGGGCTTACATAAAAACGCTGACAGGGTAAGCACGAGAGCATGTGCTGCGCACCGCTCTAATTTCTGGCTGTGTTTCACAGCAGATCACAGGCATCAGCCAATCAGGAACTCATCTTTGGATGCGTGACGTTTTTAGTGACCCTATCAGCTGGTTAAAAAAAAAAAACTAATATATGAGCATTTTTGTCCTGCCGCAGCGCAGTGATTCTCTGGCTGCAGCCTCCTGGACGAGCGGAGATCACCGGCTCCACATGCCAGGAGAGGGGCCTCCCCCCAACCCCCATCCCTGAGATTAAAACTCCATAACACCTCAGACAAACTGAAAAACACATGTTAGACAGGCGGCAAGCGAGGAATTCGCCGCGCGGCGAAAGAGCGGTGCATCACCATTCTGCAGAGAAAGAGCGTAGGGGCCATCAGTTTGCGGCTCAGAGGTTGTGGAGCTCCAACTTAATAGGAACAGCAAGCACGTTAAAAAAGACGTCACCCAAAACATAAATGTTTGACACGGAGGTTTTAATATTTGACTCCGGAATGAAAATGTGTTAATTTGGGAAGATGTAGATGTTATTTATTTTTTTTTAATACTGGCCCTTTAAAATTAGCCCTGTTTAGAAACCAAAACCAAAACCAAAGACCGGTTTGGCACCGGACCGAAAAACGACCCAATCAGTTGCTAGGTGTCTGTGATGTGATAAAGTATTGTAGCAGATAATGTAATACTCCTCTATTCCAGTGGATGGCAGCAGAGGCTAACAATATAGTTATTGCTACATGACCGCGCTACTCGCGACAGTGACCGTAACAGCAAGTGATAGCAAGACGAGCAAGTGACAGTGATGGAGAAGTTTTTAAGAAGGGAAAATGCAGAACAGGACCCTGGACGACACTCCGACCCAGATGAAGGCCCTAGTAGTGGTCGACAAAAGAAAAAAAGACAAGATGGTGAGCACGAGGCAATACAGCGAAAGCTATCTTTCATTTAGATTTACTTTCACCGGGGATGCAATGGTGCCAACACCGCTGTGCTTGGTGTGTGGTGAAAAGCTATCCAACAGCGCCATGGTGCCAAGCAAGCTTAAGCGCCATCTCCAAACGAAACACCCTTCAGTTCAAAATAAGCCGACGGACTATTTTGTACGGTTACGTAGAAACAATGAGAAACAGACAACGTTTTTGAGAAAAACCGCAAAGATAAGCGGAAGAGCCCTCAAAGCTAGCTACCTTGTTGCCGAACTCGTAGCTAAATCAAAAAAGTCCCACACTGTGGGAGAAACATTAATACTGCCATTGTAAATGAGATGCTTGGTCCTCTGTCCGGCCAAAGAGATATAGCAAAGTTGCCCCCTCTCGGATAACACAATCGCAAGACGCATTGATGACGTGTCTGTGGACATCGAAACTGTTGTTTTGGAAAAGATGCGCATCAGTAAGAAATTTGCCTTGCAACTTGATGAAACGACAGATATTAGTGGACATTGTCAGCTCTTGGCCAACGTTTGTTTTGTGGATGGAGACGCCATTAGAGAAAATTTCCTATTTTGCAAGGCACTGCCAGGAAAATCAACAGGAGAGGAAATATTTCGGGTCACATCGGAATATCTTGAAAAAAGCAGGCTTACGTGGGGAAACTGTATAGGTGTCTGCACTGATGGAGCCACAGCCATGGTTGGGCGTATCAAAGGCTTTGTAAGTAGGGTCAAAGAAAGAAACCCAGATATTACTGTCACGCACTGTTGTTTGCACCGTGAGGCCCTCGTTGCAAAGACTTTACCGGCAGAACTATCTCCTGTGTTGGATGATGTTGTGCAAATAGTGAACTTTTCACCTTTGAAATGTCGCATATTTGCGTCTTTGTGTGAGGAAATGGGAGCGAAACATAAAGTCTTATTGCTCCACACGGAGGTCCGTTGGCTGTCACGCGGCAAAGTTCTGGCCCGTGTGTATGAGCTGCGAGAGGAACTTAAAGTTTTTCTGACAAATGAGAGGTCCGATTACTCAGAGCTGCTTGCAAGTGATGACTGGTGTGCAAAGCTGGCATACTTGGCTGATATATTTCATCATCTGAATGAACTGAACATACGGATGCAAGGCAGAAATGAAAACCTTCTTACAAGCACTGATAAAATGAATGGATTCTGTTTAAAGGTGCAGCTCTGGCAGCAACATGTGCAGCGTGGCAACTTTGAGATGTTCCCACTCACAGAGAAACCATGATGGCAACACTGCTACAATGTGTGAGGTGATTGGCACACATTTGAAAACTCTTGAGGAGAAGTTGTCATTTTATTTCTCTTCAGCCTTCACAGAATGCCTTGACTGGGTTAACCCATACAGCTCAGCGTCTGTTGCTGGCAAGGACATGACTTTAAAGAGCAAAGAGGAACTCATTGAACTGAAAACAAGATTGCGTTTAAAGCTAAACTTTGCTGATCTTCCTTTGGACAGTTTTTGTATATCTGTGCCAAGGAGTTTCCCATTCTGGCCAACAGAGCTAGTTTGGCATTGCTCCAATTTTCAACCACGTATCTGTGTGAACTGGGCTTCTCAAGCTTGACTGCGATAAAAACTAAAAACAGAGAGAGACCGAGAGCTGTTGAGGAAGAGCATCGTGTGTGTCTTTCTACCATTTCTGCCAGGATATCCAATTTGTGTTCATCGAAACAGGCCCAGGTTTCACACTAGGCAAGTATAAATATATTTAAAAACTATATTATTAGCTATATGTATATAATTACTGTGTTAAAATGTAATTTTGGGTTTGTGCCCCAGGGTTTTGAAACTGTAAAAAATGTGCCGCGGCTCAAAAAAGGTTGAAAATCACTGGTTTAGAGCAGTGGTCCCCAACTTCTGTGGGGCTGCGGCCTGTTTCATTAGTTTGTTTTTTAAAATAATTATGTTAATCAACAATTCAAAAGTAATGCTGATTTTGATTGTTTCATTTTCAATGAATTTCAATTTATTGCTACTTTTGTAAGTTTCAAGTGATTTCAGTGAGAAGGGTGACCCGCTTCCATGCTCCAGACGTCCGCCTGCGCCCCCTGCGAGGGGTCCAGGAGGGATCCGGGCAGGGGCCCCCCACCCCCGCCCAGTAGAGAGACACCCAAGAGGAACAAGGGTCCCAGAGGAGTAATGTTAACAAGGCCCAACCAGAAACACTCACTGATGGAGTTTTGAAGAGGCCCAGTTCTCGAGAGCAAGGACCAGAACCACGCCAGCCACCCAGCGTAAAAAAGAGGATCACCCCCCAAGCGGAGCCAGAACCCCCACCCAACTGCACCCCCCCGATACCCAGGCCCGGGACTCCACACGGTGCCCCTGCCGCCCCCATCCAGACGCCAAGCCACCCCCCAACCAACAGATCCCTACCCCCCACCCCAGCAAGGTGCCAGGAAGCCCCGACCCCCACCTAACAGCCCCGGGAGACAACCAAGGCGTGGGGACACCCAAGCACCCCACCCCCTAAATCATGGAGTCAGCTATTGGAGACCAGAGAGACTGAATTCTTTCCAAGTTACTTGAACTTTTAGCGGACACTTTTTCCAAGCTGATATGATCGAAGAGCAGATTCCTGTAGTGATATAAACGTTAATGTTTATCTTACTTTTCGAATTTAACAAAACAGTTTTTTTTTTTTTGCCATATAAAGAGTTTGAAGATTACAGATACTAATCCTGCCTCTGTATCGATGGCACTCATGTCACCAAGCACAAAAAGTGACGGTGAAGCTGTGATTGAAACATTTAGCCAGACTGGTAGATCAGCACAACTTCCAATGTAAACTCAACCGAACTTGTAAAGTCATAATCTGCGCCGCCTTCGCAGCATTTGGTTCAAAGAGTGCAGATTATGAAACGTTCATATGCAGACAGAGAGGGACTGTAGACACGGATCTGCTGCAGATCTTCTGGTTTAATTCCATTAATGACAGCTGGATACGATCCATTTAAACCTGTGACCGACCCGCTAACTTTTACTCACCAAAGAGGAGAAAATAATCACATCTAGCGAGTGTTAATTTCAGACCCTTCAAAATAAAAGTCTATCGTGATACTTATTTTTCTACTGAGAAAAAGTGATATCACAATAACGTTAGTAATAATTTTATCTCCCAGCCCCACCCTCAACTGGTTCCAGTCCTTTCTCTCAGACCGCACTCAATTCATCCAAATAAAATCATTCACTTCTCCTACAGTTCCAGTCACAACTGGTGTGCCCCAAGGCTCTGTCCTGGGGCCCCTGCTGGTCTCCAGCTGTCTCCTTAAAATAAAATCCTGCTTTACTGCAAATTTCCTAAAATTAAACACCAATAAAATTGAACTTCTCATTGTAGGAACTGAAACCTCCTTTAAACAAACTCCATAATTTCTCTATTTCCTTTGATAACTGCTCCATCCTCCCCTCAGGTTAAGAGTCTGGGTGTCA
This sequence comes from Oryzias javanicus, assembly GCA_003999625.1. Taxonomy (NCBI): domain Eukaryota; kingdom Metazoa; phylum Chordata; class Actinopteri; order Beloniformes; family Adrianichthyidae; genus Oryzias; species Oryzias javanicus. The sequence continues at coordinate 5,838,123 of CM012438.1, forward strand.
TCCTCCTCAACAGCACAATCTCCTTTACCGCCCACATCAGAAAAACAACTCTATGCTGCAGCGCTCTCACTGACTATATTAGGGGTGTCGGAAAAAATCGATTCACATTCGAATCTAGATTCTCATTTTTAACGATTCAGAATCAATTCTAGATATCTCCCACCCCCCATATTCCTGCATTTATAGATTTCATTTAATGGCTCGAACCTGCTAGCTTACTTGCAAGCTGTAATGTTTGTCCCGAAACGGCTACTGTAGTTTGTTTTCTTTGGAGGCGAGCGAGCACTGAGCGCCTACGCAAACAACAAGGGAGAAGAAAAAAGATTCTTCCTGTCCCGTTGTCAGTGAAGGCAAATGTTTGGGCGCACTTGGGATTCCACAAATTTTGGGGTAAGGAGCTTGACGTGACGTGCAGTGTTCAAAATCCAATATTTTGGGAACACTTCAGATGCTCGCGCTCATATCTCGTCCCATCACCGGAGATTCAAGTTAGAAAAGTTTTTCTCTGCCTTCGTCCTGGTGAAATCATCCGTCCCTCCAGGATCTCCTGATGTTTCGATAACAACTTTTAGTGCAAATCCAATCAAACCCCGAGATTTGTTGCGCACCTTGCAGCTTTTTATTTTCACCACAACCGCTACGTGACAACAGTCATGGATGATCACATGACCGTTTCCCTTCAGACTCCTTCCCGGGAGCCGTTCTCTGGAAATCTGGAACCATTTCACTTTAATTGTTAATACAAAAGGAAGAATTTAAAGTCTGCAGGAAAAGAATTTCATCTAGAACCTCCTCCACAACAAACCTACAGACATCTGAGAGAAGCTTCTGTAAAACAGAGCAGATCAATAAAACCAGATCAGCTCCTCAAAGCCTTTGTCTTCCTCTATCAGCAACTCAGCAGTGATGTTTTTGAAATAGATAAAGAGGAAGAAAACATCTGAGGAATCCTCTGTTTATGATGTTTTTTAAGGTCAGATTTTTTTCATTGGAAATGTAGAAATCTGGAAATATTTTACTCTAAAATGTTTAAATCAATACATATGGGTTACTGTTAGCAGGAAAGACCAAAGTTCATTTTGTGATTGACAGTTCTATTCAAGTTAAATGATAGCTCAACAACATTGTATATGCTGATGATGCAGTACTTTCTTTGTGCATGTGTCACAATAAAAAGAGTTGGAATATGAAAATATGATTTTCATTTCATAATTAAAATTTTTAGGCCCTTTTAAAAATATGTATACATTCAAACACATTGCAACTTTTTACAAAAGCTGCAGCAACATCAGCCATTTCAGGCCACAACAATCATAAAAATCTTCCAGGAAATCCTGGAGGGTCTGAATAATATAAGTTTGTACAGTATCATAAATAAATTCAATTTCTTTATCAAAAGATTTCCTTTGTGTTTTAAATTTCTAAATCGAGAATCGTTTCAGAATGTGTGCTGCATTCAAGAACACACCACACACGGGTTTATGAACGCGGGTTTATGGAATCCACAGTGATCGTGTGAATGGTAGAAGAATGACGGCCACACAAAAAGTCAGTTATTTAGGTGTTACTAGGGCTGCGCGATATGGCAAAAAAAGAAAATCACGATTTTTTTCAATTTTATTTCACGATCTCGATTCTATCACAATTTTTTTTTTTTATAAATTCGCATTGACAAAAATTGAAGTATAATGATTTTACTTGAAAGACGTAAACCCATTTTGAACAAATATTTATATTTATTTAAATTTTAAATGTATTACAAGCATTGATAAATATTACTGGATTGGCCCTTGCCTATTTGCTGCTATAGATAGAGACGTGTGCGTCCAGGCGCCATTGTCATGTACTGATTCATGGCAGCAGAACACAGCTGTTTTAATGGAGGACAGGCAGAATTCAACTGCAAAAATCCGGCTAGCTCCTTCATTTCTAAACTGATTTTTTAAAAATATGTCTCAAATTAAAGCCTAGAAAATGATTGATCTTATGGTATATTTAAATATTTATTATTAGATCAAGCTGTAAATAGAGCAAACATTGTGCCTTCTACTGCTACAGAAAAGGCATTGATGTCAAATAAACAGTATGGTATATGGTTTGATCCGACTGGACAAGACTTCTGCATATACGCTGTTAGTGACAGACAGACCCGCAGTGTGAGGTAAAGAAGACATGCTTTAAAAAAATCAGGAGTTGTAAACACTTGATTTAGAGGAGGACCTGCATGATGAAAGAACAGGGGAGACAGCCTGTCTATTGCTGCTGCATCCAGGATGCACATGCAGGGAGCAGAGGAGGTGGAGGAGGAGAGAAGGAGTGATGGGGGTGGGGGGCACCCAGCCCAGTCTACTGGAGTTTTAGTGATGCGTTTGAGGGTTTTGTTAAAATATTCACCAGAAGCTTGAAATTAGAATCATTTGTTTTACTGTGTATCAACAATGAGTTTGTTACATTAAGCCATTTATGTTTTATTTTAATGAGGTGATCTAATAATAGTAAAATAAACGTGTTTTTAACCACTCATGAAATGACACTACATTAAGAGACCTCAAGTGTTTGATCATTCCTCCAAAATCTACACGTGTACTGAGTGAAATGATGATTAAATCTATTATCACAACTGCTTATTTTAAGATTAATTTAAAGTATACTATTTTCTGCTACACAGCAGTACCTATAGTTTCTGTTCAGAAGAAAAGTCATTAAATCGAAGACTAATATAAAAAACTACAACATATTTACTGCTTTAGGAGGATTTTAAGACTGAATTTTATTTTGAAAGGAACTTGAACGTGCTGCTGTCAGAATAAATCATGTATAATATTTATTAGAAATATCTAAATGTTCCCCACAGTTAGTATCTAGGTTACGTTAATTAAAAAAAAATAATGAAAGTTTAATTTGAACCTTTTCATTTCTACAGTTATAATTTGAGAAAAAAAAAAAAAAAAAAAAAAAAAAAAAAGGATGCTGCGAACAACATACCTGCAACGTGGAGCTGAAGCTGCGGGTTCCAGGTGATATCCAGCAGTCTGCGCTGACCACAGAGCCCCTCATTCTCATTCTGGACGATGGTTCCTTCACAGAGTCTGAAGGTTTCTTCAGCAGCAGAAAGTTGTTCTCTGACAGACTCTTTCTGAGCAAATGAAGACATGGTTCCTGCAGCTGCTCAAACAAACACCGCCGTCCTCTCAACACCAGCAGCTCCGATCATCTGCTAGTCTCACAATCACAGACACGTTGTATTTACGTTCAACACGAATTCAATCATTTACGACACTTCGGTCGAAGAGATTGCAAGAAATCGAACCACGTATCGTCCTTTCTGTCCAAAAACCTCACGAACGTCCCACCAAAACACCGCCGTCGTCTCAGAACAAGCTAACGCTGCTAGCGCCTCGTGCGGTTTACTTCCGCGTCACGTGAAGAAACGTCATCAAAAATAAATAATAATAAATAACTAAAAAGAAACGTAACAACTGATTAACTTGATCTCAGTAATCGTTAAAATATTGAATTAAGAAAACACTGAAGAAAATACAATCTAAATAGAAAATTAAAACCGTTTCGAGTAAACTTTACAATCGCGGACTGAATAGATTTGATCACAAAACCATAGCTATGTTTAAATAAATCTATTACCTATACAAAAAAGTCAAATCGAAAAGAGAAATTTAAAGCAAAAATACCCTATTTCTTTTGCAAAGAGAATCATTCTGAATAAAATTAAAAATTAAATTGCAGTCAATAACAAAGAAAAGCAAAAAATGTGAAATACTAATAAAAAACCATCAGAGAAGTTAATCAATTTCAACAATTATTAGATTGAACAAATTCATAAAACATAAAAGTGAGATGTAACATAATAAAAGCAAAAAGAAAAAATACAGATCTTCAGAATGTTAACATTTTTCCTGTGTACTGCTTATATTGTTTTAGTTTGAACCCCTTTGTCTTAAAACCAGAAGATGAATGACTTATTTTAGTTAGTGAAAGATAGAATAAAGTTAAAAGAAATACCATGGATAATTCTACGGAAAATGAGGATTCATTGAACAGAGAAACAACATTTTGATAAAAATCTGTTGCTTCTACATCTGTGATGTTTTGCTTCCCTGAACACACAAGATCTAGTTGGATTCTTCCATCTCAGCAGGATCCTGGATCCACGTCTGCCACTGGAGGGCAGCACAGCAGCTTCAGTCTGTGTCGTTGTTGCTGAGAGCCTGAAGGAGCTTCAAAGTGAGCTGCAGCTTCGCTCGGACATCCATATACGGATGTGATCCTTAAGAATGTGAACAGAACATTTCAACTGAACTCTGCAGGAAGATTCCAACGACAGAATTCTACAGCAACAGCACAAACTTGAGCTTTGAGTCCAAATTCAACCATTGAGGTTTGTATGGTTCAGAGAGGAGCAGTTTGTTTTAAGACTTTAGGATCAGCAGATCCAGATGTTGACTTTGCTTCTTGAATGGAAACTTCATGGTCTCCCTCACATCACATGATGGACTGGACTGCTTCCAGTGCAGCGGGACACAGGAGTCACTTCCTTTCTGGGACTTGAACTCCTACAGCTTCTCCTGTGGGGGTCAAACTTATGTCTGGGAATCACTTCCAGAAAATTCTGGCTTCTTGAAGGAGACAGCAGATGGCGGCGTCACAGCTTTCTACCAGAAGAAGTCACTAGAATCTAATAAAATGCTCTTTTTCGATCCCAGCGTCTCATTGAATGCAGCGTCTAACCATGGACCAAAACCCCAGGATTACTAGCCGTCAAAAATGGTGACCTCTGTATTAGTGGTTGGTATTGAAGAATTTCTACTTCAATGGAACCTCCCCGTTTCTCCTGTAAAGAACAAAGAGTTTGGAGCCATTCCTTCTGAGGCCTGTCTGCTTTTTAGACATCATCAAAGGATTCACTTTGAGAATACGTCTCTATTGTCTGTCCTGCCACCAGAGGAACAAGAAGAGATCCAGAAGATTGAATGGACAAACATTCAACAAACCCCAGGTATGTTTGCTTCAAACTGCCTCACGGACGCTATCAAAGTCCCGCCTCCACACAGACAAAAACTGCTCCTTCAGCAAACAGGACAATGACACAACTTCTCACCTGTTTGGAAATGTCCTTTGACCTCCACCTTGTGGAAGGAAACTTCCCTCTTTGTGAGACAGAACATTCTTGAACACTTTTTATTTGATAGAAAGTTGCTTTTTTTTGGAAGTTTTAGTGTCAACAGATCTTACAAAAAACAAATTATTCATAAATGAACCCTTTCATCCAAAAACTCTATTCAATCTCTTAATAGAAATCAAAAACTTTATTAAATCAGTAAAATTCTTTTCAGATCCTGGAGCTGCCAAGACTCATAATATTTTAGAGTTTGTTGGGCTGGAGCTATAATTTAATGTTTTTTTTCCTTTCTGTATGTCTTTTATTATTTCTTATATGATTCTATTTGTTCATATTTTAGAAAAGGTATGCTGCTAATATCATCTGTTCTCTCCTCCTGGCATTAATGTTTGATATGTTCATATGTCTGTACATGGACAAGAAAATGACTGTTCAGATATTTGTTAAAAGTTTGAGACTATATGGAGAATGAAGCTTTTTGGTTTTTCTGTTTTCATCTCCAAGAGAAACTTTACATCAAATATCAGTTTTTCTAAATTCACATTATTCCTGTTTTTATTGACTCTTTTCTTTGTCTGCTGTAAGCATTTTGATTGTTTTCTTCTCATGTTCATCCACACATGGAGCCCACAGTGAAGACAGCCATGATGAAACCTTAGACACTGTGAATTGGTGTGACACTCTGATGGTGGTCGGACGTTCTGAATGCTGGTCGACACTGTGAATGTGGTCGGACACTCTGAGTGGTGGTCGGACGTTCTGATGGTGGTCGGACACTGTGAATGCTGTCGGACGCTCTGAATGCTGGTCGGACACTCTGAGTGGTGGTCGGACGTTCTGAATGGTGGTCGGACACTGTGAATGCTGGTCGGACGCTCTGAATGCTGGTCGGACACTCTGAGTGGTGGTCGGACGTTCTGAATGCTGGTCGGACACTCTGTCTCATTTCTCCCTTGGCCACTGGGGTACCCGCTCCAGGTTCAGTTCTTTCCTCTACCCCAAGGGGCGGCGGTTTACACGTTCACTTCTTTCAATGCTTTCCTATGTCATGTTGACCCCATATTTATTTATTTATTTATTCATTTTTTTCGGGACCCCAGAAGATTCATTGCAAGCGCAGTTCTTCTCCAGACCGCCATGGGTAGGGGGGGGGGGGACTTCGTTTTACACTTTCACTTCCTCGCTTGACTTCTGAGGTGTTTTGGGGTTTACTTGCTCCCTGGCCACTGGGGTCACTCCTAGGTTCAGATCTTCCCTCGGACAACTAGAGAGGGGAGGGGGGCGCACGTTTCACTCCTTCCCTTCTGTCAATGACTTTTGGGTACTTTCCATGTTAAAAGACAAAATCCCCTAGGGTGCTAATTATGTTTTCCTCCATCATCATCAACAACAACACCCCCCCCCCCCCCTACCACCACCATCACCAGTTGATGACAATAATAATAATTATCCATTTCATTTGAAGCACTTTTCTCGTCACTTCAGCAAATTGTTGTAGAGATGGACTACAAATACCTATTGGTGCGATACCTTATTCCTGCCACGAAATGGGGCCAAATCCCCCCAATTGTTTTAACACACTCATCCATTTCATCATTTGTTTTGTGCACCTATTGATTTGTTTAGACCTTTTCCATTTGTAGTCTTCAATATAGCATGTCGCTCTTTTGACCGGGGTCATCTATACCCCGCTTAGCAGCGCAGTGGATAATAGATTTTGATAACCTATACCCCGCTTAGCAGCGCAGTGGATAATACATTTTGCTAACCTATACCCCGCTTTATTGCAAACTTTGGGGTGTGGAAGGGATATATAACAATACAACATTTAGCAATGAGAAGTAATATATATCCCTTGTGCTATCAAAGGACATGAAACAAAAGTGTCTTTGTGAGTATGTTAAGGGGGGTCATTTTAAAAATCGTTTCCCTAACCAGGTCTGCTCCCTGACAGGCGAAATAGGTAAAAGTACAAAAGGAAACATGCACTGTTTTCGAGAATGTTTCAAATCAGCAAAACTCTTTCCGTGTGGACTGCTTCTTTGTGCTTCAATAAATGCAGCATATCAAAAAACACCCAAAACAGCTTTATTTTCTTTAATCTGTGGTGGACACAATATATATTAAAGCTATCCTTTATATTAGCCCTGTTGCAACAGTCAAATCATGTAAATAAAGACCATGTATGCGAGTGGCTGCAATCCCAAATGACAAAGGATTAAAAGAGATTTCATTCTTTTCTTCAGAGTTTATGGGGGAAAAAAAAGTCAGAGTACTGTACATAGTTCTTAGAAACGTAAGGAGGAGATAGACTGTGAGACATCAGAGACTGTGTAAATAGTGTTTTCATAAGCAAATCGGTACATTTCTCACAACAGTATTAACCATTTCCACATGCCAAAGTGGGCAAGATCTTTTTATCCTCTATCCAGGTGACCCCACTCAAAATAGTAATGTTCCACAGTTGATCTTCTGGCCTGTTGGTGCTGGATGAAAAGATATTTGGCACCCTCTGGTGTACAAACAGTGGAAACACACACACGCAGGCACACGGCCACAAACCTTCACAAATAAAATAATGAGGAACGTTTAAACAATTAGACAAAATTAACATTGTCCTTTGCACGCCAAAGTCTCTCCCCTTCCGCGCGTCTGTCTTCCTGAAACTCTGAGCTTCCCGTCCCGAGTCCTCGTTCGTTAGCAGCGCAGTGGATAATAGATTTTGATAACCTATACCCCGCTTTATTGCAAACTTTGGGGTGTGGAAGGGATAAATCTAGGCCTTAACTTTACAATCAACAAATTTTTAACCTTTAAACAATAAAACGTTACTAAAAAATGCATTTTAAATCTTTTCCTTATCTTTGCAATCAACAAAAATTTAAACGTCAAAACTCAGATTTTCTCTCAATTAAACACTGTTAAATCTTGCTCTTACTTTCGATGACCAAAACATGTTGATTTTAAATTTAGGCCTTAACTTTCCAATCAACAAATTTTTAACCTTTAAACATTATAACATTACTAAAAATGCATTTTAAATCTTTTCCTTATCTTTGCAATCAACAAAAATTTAAACGTCAAAACTCAGATTTTCACTCAACCAAACACTGTTAAATCTTGCTCTTACTTTCGATGACCAAAACATGTTGATTTTAAATTTAGGCCTTAACTTTCCAATCAACAAATTTTTAACCTTTAAACATTATAACATTACTAAAAAATGCATTTTAAATCTTTTCCTTTCTTTGCAATCAACAAAATTTAAACGTCAAAACTCAGATTTTCACTCAACCAAACATTCTTAAATCTTGCCCTTACTTTCGATGACCAAAACATGTTGATTTTAAATTTAGGCCTTAACTTTCAAATCAACAAATTTTTAACCTTTAAACATTATAAAATTACTAAAAAATAAATTTTAAATATTTTTCTTATCTTTGCAATCAACAAAATTTTAGACTTCAAAACTCAGATTTTCACTCAACCAAACACTGTTAAATCTTGCCCTTACTTTCGATGACCAAAACATGTTGATTTTTAAATTTAGTCCTTAACCCTCCAATCAACAAATTTTTAACCTTTAAACATTATAAAATTACTAAAAATGCATTTTAAATCTTTTCCTTATCTTTGCAATCAACGAAAATTAAGACTTCAAACACAGATTTTCACTTGATAAACACTGTTAAATCTTGCCCTTACTTTCGATGTCCAAAACATGTGCTTTTAATTTAGCCTTAAGTTTTCCAATCAACAAATTTTTAACCTTTAAACATTATAAAATTACTAAAAATGCATTTTAAATCTTTTCCTTATCTTTGCAATCAACAAAAATTTAAACGTCAAAACTCAGATTTTCACTTGATAAAACACTGTTAAATCTTGCCCTTACTTTCGATGACCAAAACATGTTGATTTTAAATTTAGGCCTTAACTTTCAAATCAACAAATTTTTAACCTTTAAACATTATAAAATTACTAAAAAATAAATTTTAAATATTTTTCTTATCTTTGCAATCAACAAAATTTTAGACTTCAAAACAAAGATTTTCACTTGATAAAACACTGTTAAATCTTGCCCTTACTTTCGATGACCAAAACATGTTGATTTTTAAATTTAGTCCTTAACCCTCCAATCAAGAAATTTTTAACCTTTAAACATTATAAAATTACTAAAAATGCATTTTAAATCTTTTCCTTATCTTTGCAATCAACGAAAATTAAGACTTCAAAACACAGATTTTCACTTGATAAAACACTGTTAAATCTTGCCCTTTCTTTCGATGTCCAAAACATGTTGATTTTAAATTTAGTCCTTAACCCTCCAATCAAAAAATTTTTAATTTTAAACATTATAAAATTACTAAAAATGCATTTTAAATCTTTTCCTTATCTTTGCAATCAACATAAATTTAGACTTCAAAACACAGATTTTCACTTGATAAAACACTGTTAAATCTTGCCCTTACTTTCGATGACCAAAACATGTTGATTTTAAATCTAGGCCTTAACTTTCCAATCAACAAATTTTTAACCTTTAAACAATATAACGTTACTATAAAATGCATTTTAAATCTTTTCCTAATCTTTGCAATCAACAAAAATTTAAACCTCAAAACTCAGATTTTCACTCAATTAAACACTCTTAAATCTTGCCCTTACTTTCGATGACAAAAACATGTTGATTTTAAATCTAGGCCTTAACTTTCCAATCAACAAATTTTTACACTTTAAACATTATAAAATTACTAAAAAATGCATTTTAAATCTTTTCCTTATCTTTGCAATCAACAAAAATTTAAACGTCAAAACTCAGATTTTCTCTCAATTAAACACTCTTAAATCTTGCCCTTACTTTCGATGACCAAAACATGTTGATTTTAAATCTAGGCCTTAACTTTCCAATCAACAAATTTTTAACCTTTAAACATTATAACATTACTAAAAATGCATTTTAAATCTTTCCTTATCTTTGCATTCAACATAAATTTAGACTTCAAAACACAGATTTTCACTTGATTAAACACTGTTAAATCTTGCCCTTACTTTCGATGACCAAAACATGTTGATTTTAAATCTAGGCCTTAACTTTCCAATCAACAAATTTTTAACCTTTAAACATTATAAAATTACTAAAAAATGCATTTTAAATCTTTTCCTTATCTTTGCATTCAACATAAATTTAGACTTCAAAACACAGATTTTCACTTGATAAAACACTGTTAAATCTTGCCCTTACTTTCGATGACCAAAACATGTTGATTTTAAATCTAGGCCTTAACCCTCCAATCAACAAATTTTGAAACTTTAAACAATGTAACATTACTAAAAAATGCATTTTAAATCTTTTCCTTATCTTTGCATTCAACAAAAATTTAAACATCAAAACTCAGATTTTCACTCAACCAAACACTGTTAAATCTTGCCCTTACTTTCGATGACCAAAACATGTTGATTTTAAATTTAGGCCTTAACTTTCCAATCAACAAATTTTTAACCTTTAAACATTATAACATTACTAAAAAATGCATTTTAAATATTTTCCTTGTCTTTGCAATCAAAAAAAGGTAAACGTCAAAACTCAGATTTTCACTCAACAAAACTCTATTAAATCTTGCCCTTACTTTCGATGTCCGAAACACGTTGCTTTTAAATCTAGGCCTTAACCCTCTAATCAACAAATTTTTGACCTTTAAACAATGTAACATTACTAAAAAATGCATTTTAAATCTTTTCTTTATCTTTGCAATCAACAAAAATTTAAACGTCAAAACTCAGATTTTCACTCGATTAAACACTCTTAAATCTTGCCCTTACTTTCGATGACCAAAACATGTTGATTTTAAATCTAGGCCTTAACTTTCCAATCAACAAATTTTTAACCTTTAAACATTATAACATTACTAAAAAATGCATTTTAAATCTTTTCCTTATCTTTGCAATCAACAAAAATTTAGACTTCAAAACTCAGATTTTCACTCAACCAAACACTGTTAAATCTTGCCCTTTCTTTCGATAACCAAAACATGTTGATTTTAAATTTAGTCCTTAACCCTCCAATCAACAAATTTTTAATTTTAAACATTATAAAATTACTAAAAATGCATTTTAAATCTTTTCCTTATCTTTGCAATCAACATAAATTTAGACGTCAAAACACAGATTATCACTTGATAAAACACTGTTAAATCTTGCCCTTACTTTCGATATCCAAAACATGTTGATTTTATATCTAGGCCTTAACTTTCCAATCAACAAATTTTTAACCTTTAAACAATAAAACATTACTAAAAAAGCATTTTAAATATTTTCCTTATCTTTGCAATCAACAAAAATTTAGACTTCAAAACACAGATTTTCTCTTAATAAAACACTGTTAAATCTTGCCCTTACTTTGGATATCCAAAACATGTTGATTTTAAATCTAGGCCATAACTTTCCAATCAACAAATTTTTAACCTTTAAACATTTATAACATTACTAAAAATGCATTTTAAATATTTTTCCTTATTTGCAATCAACAAAAATTTAGACTTCAAAACACAGATTTTCACTTGATAAAACACTGTTAAATCTTGCCCTTACTTTCGATGACCAAAAACATGTTTATTTTAATTTAGGCCTTAACCCTCCAATCAACAAATTTTTAACCTTTAAACAATGTAACATTACTAAAAAAATGCATTTTTATATCTTTTCTTATCTTTGCAATCAACAAAAATTTAAACGTCAAAACTCAGATTTTCACTTGAATAAACACTGTTAAATCTTGCCCTTTCTTTCGATAACCAAACATGTTGATTTTAAATTTAGTCCTTAACCCTCCAATCAACAAATTTTTAATTTTAAACATTATAAAATTACTAAAAATGCATTTTAAATCTTTTCCTTATCTTTGCAATCAACATAAATTTAGACTTCAAAACACAGATTTTCACTTGATAAAACACTGTTAAATCTTGCCCTTACTTTCGATGTCCGAAACACGTTGCTTTTAAATCTAGGCCTTAACCCTCTAATCAACAAATTTTGACCTTTAAACAATGTAACATTACTAAAAAAATGCATTTTAAATCTTTTCTTTATCTTTGCAATCAACAAAAATATAAACGTCAAAACTCAGATTTTCACTCGATTAAACACTCTTAAATCTTGCCCTTACTTTCGATGACCAAAACATGTTGATTTTAAATCTAGGCCTTAACTTTCCAATCAACAAATTTTTAACCTTTAAACATTATAACATTACTAAAAAATGCATTTTAAATCTTTTCCTTATCTTTGCAATCAACAAAAATTTAGACTTCAAAACTCAGATTTTCACTCAACCAAACACTGTTAAATCTTGCCCTTTCTTTCGATAACCAAAACATGTTGATTTTAAATTTAGTCCTTAACCCTCCAATCAACAAATTTTTAATTTTAAACATTATAAAATTACTAAAAATGCATTTTAAATCTTTTCCTTATCTTTGCAATCAACATAAATTTAGACGTCAAAACACAGATTATCACTTGATAAAACACTGTTAAATCTTGCCCTTACTTTCGATATCCAAAACATGTTGATTTTATATCTAGGCCTTAACTTTCCAATCAACAAATTTTTAACCTTTAAACAATAAAACATTACTAAAAAATGCATTTTAAATATTTTCCTTATCTTTGCAATCAACAAAAATTTAGACTTCAAAACACAGATTTTCTCTTAATAAAACACTGTTAAATCTTGCCCTTACTTTGGATATCCAAAACATGTTGATTTTAAATCTAGGCCATAACTTTCCAATCAACAAATTTTTAACCTTTAAACATTATAACATTACTAAAAAATGCATTTTAAATCTTTTCCTTATCTTTGCATTCAACATAAATTTAGACTTCAAAACACAGATTTTCACTTGATAAAACACTGTTAAATCTTGCCCTTACTTTCGATGACCAAAACATGTTGATTTTAAATTTAGGCCTTAACCCTCCAATCAACAAATTTTTAACCTTTAAACAATGTAACATTACTAAAAAATGCATTTTATATCTTTTCCTTATCTTTGCAATCAACAAAAATTTAAACGTCAAAACACAGATTTTCACTTATTAAAACACTGTTAAATCTTGCCCTTACTTTCGATGACCAAAACATGTTGATTTTAAATTTAGGCCTTAACCCTCCAATCAACAAATTTTTAACCTTTAAACATTATAAAATTACTAAAAAATGCATTTTAAATCTTTTCCTTATCTTTGCAATCAACAAAAATTTAAACGTCAAAACTCAGATTTTCACTTGATAAAACACTGTTAAATCTTGCCCTTTCTTTCGATAACCAAAACATGTTGATTTTAAATTTAGTCCTTAACCCTCCAATCAACAAATTTTTAATTTTAAACATTATAAAATTACTAAAAATGCATTTTAAATCTTTTCCTTATCTTTGCAATCAACATAAATTTAGACTTCAAAACACAGATTTTCACTTGATAAAACACTGTTAAATCTTGCCCTTACTTTCGATGACCAAAAACATGTTGATTTTAAATCTAGCCTTAACCCTCCAATCAACAAATTTTGAACCTTTAAACAATGTAACATTACTAAAAAAATGCATTTTAAATCTTTTCCTTATCTTTGCAATCAACAAAAATTTAAACGTCAAAACTCAGATTTTCACTCAACCAAACTCTGTTAAATCTTGCCCTTACTTTCGATGACCAAAACATGTTGATTTTAAATCTAGGCCTTAACTTTCCAATCAACAAATTTTTAACCTTTAAACATTATAACATTACTAAAAATGCATTTTAAATATTTTCCTTATCTTTGCAATCAACAAAAATTTAGACTTCAAAACACAGATTTTCACTTATTAAAACACTGTTAAATCTTGCCCTTACTTTCGATGACCAAAACATGTTGATTTTAAATCTAGGCCTTAACCCTCCAATCAACAAATTTTTAACCTTTAAACATTATAACATTATTAAAAAATAAACTTTAAATCTTTTCCTTATCTTTACAATCAACAAAAATTTAAACGTCAAAACTCAGATTTTCACTCAACCAAACACTGTTAAATCTTGCCCTTACTTTCGATGACCAAAACATGTTGATTTTAAATCTAGGCCTTAAGTTTCCAATCAACAAATTTTTAACCTTTAAACATTATAACATTACTAAAAAATGCATTTTAAATCTTTTCCTTATCTTTGCAATCAACAAAAATTTTAAACGTCAAAACTCAGATTTTCTCTCAATTAAACACTCTTAAATCTTGCCCTTACTTTCGATGACCAAAACATGTTGATTTTAAATCTAGGCCTTAACTTTCCAATCAACAAATTTTTAACCTTTAAACATTATAACATTACTAAAAAATGCATTTAAATCTCTTTCCTTATCTTTGCAATCAACAAAAATTTAGACTTCAAAACACAGATTTTCACTTGATAAAACACTGTTAAATCTTGCCCTTTCTTTCGATAACCAAAACATGTTGATTTTAAATTTAGTCCTTAACCCTCCAATCAACAAATTTTTAATTTTAAACATTATAAAATTACTAAAAATGCATTTTAAATCTTTTCCTTATCTTTGCAATCAACATAAATTTAGACGTCAAAACTCAGATTTTCACTTGATAAAACACCGTTAAATCTTGCCCTTACTTTCGATATCCAAAACATGTTTATTTTATATCTAGGCCTTAACTTTCCAATCAACAAATTTTTAACCTTTAAACAATAAAACATTACTAAAAAATGCATTTTAAATCTTTTCCTTATCTTTGCAATCAACAAAAATTTAGACTTCAAAACACAGATTTTCTCTTAATAAAACACTGTTAAATCTTGCACTTACTTTGGATATCCAAAACATGTTGATTTTAAATCTAGGCCATAACCCTCCAATCAACAAATTTTTAACCTTTAAACAATGTAACTTTACTAAAAAAAGGATTTTAACTCTTTTCCTTATCTTTGCAATCAACAAAAATTTAAACGTCAAAACACAGATTTTCACTTGATAAAACACTGTTAAATCTTGCCCTTACTTTCGATGACCAAAACATGTGATTTTAATCTAGACCTTAACCCTCCAATCAACAAATTTTGAACCTTTAAAACAATGTAACATTACAAAAAATGCATTTTAAATCTTTTCCTTATCTTTGCAATCAAAAAAATGTAAACGTCAAAACTCAGATTTTCACTCAATCAAACACTGTTAAATCTTGCCCTTACTTTGGATATCCAAAACATGTTGATTTTAAATCTAGGCCTTAACTTTCCAATCAACAAATTTTTAACCTTTAAACATTATAACATTACTAAAAAATAGATTTTAAATCTTTTCCTTATCTTTGCAATCAACAAAATTTAGACTTCAAAACAACGATTTTCACTTGATAAACACTGTTAAATCTTGCCCTTAATTTCGATATCCAAACATGTTGATTTTAAATCTAGGCCTAAACTTTCCAATCAACAAATTTTTAACCTTTAAACAATGTAACATTAGTAGAAAATACATTTTAAATCTTTTCCTTATCTTTGCAATCAACAAAAATTTAGACTTCAAAACACAGATTTTCACTTGATAAACACTGTTAATCTTGCCCTTACTTTCGATGACCAAAACATGTTGATTTTAAATCTAGGCTTAACTTTCCAATCACAATTTTTAACCTTTTAAACAATATAACGTTACTATAAAATGCATTTTAAATCTTTTCCTAATCTTTGCAATCAACACAAAATTTAAACCTAAAAACTCAGATTTTCACTCAATTAAACACTCTTAAATCTTGCCCTTACTTTCGATGACAACATGTTGATTTTTAAATCTAGGCCTTAACTTTCAAAACAATTTTTACCTTTAAACATTTAAAATTACTAAAAATGCATTTTAAATCTTTTCTTATCTTTGCAATCAACATAAATTTAGACTTCAAACACAGATTTTCACTTGATAAAACACTGTTAAATCTTGCCCTTACTTTCGATGACCAAAACATGTTGATTTTAAATTTAGGCCTTAACCCTCAATCAACAAATTTTTAACCTTTAAACATTATAAATTACTAAAAAATGCATTTTAAATCTTTCCTTATCTTTGCATTTAGATTTAGAAACACAGATTTTCACTTGATAAAACACTGTTAAATCTTGCCCTACTTTCGATGCAAAACATGTTGATTTTAAATCTAGGCCTTAACCTCCAATCAACAAATTTTGAAACTTTTAACAATGTAACATTACTAAAAAATGCATTTTAATCTTTTCCTTATCTTTGCATTCAACAAAAATTTAAACATCAAAACTCAGATTTTCACTCAACCAAAACCACTGTTAAATCTTGCCCTTACTTTCGATGACCAAACATGTTGATTTTATTTAGGCCTTAACTTTCCAATCAACAAATTTTTAACCTTTACATTATACATTACTAAAAAATGCATTTTATTTTCCTTGTCTTTGCAATCAAAAAAAGGTAAACGTCAAAACTCAGATTTTCACTCAACAAAACTCTGTTAAATCTTGCCCTTACTTTCGATGTCCGAAACACGTTGCTTTTAAATCTAGGCCTTAACCCTCTAATCAACAAATTTTTGACCTTTAAACAATGTAACATACTAAAAAATGCATTTTAAATCTTTTCTTTCTTTGCAATCAACAAAAATTTAAACGTCAAAACTCAGATGTTTCACTCGATTAAAACACTCTTAAATCTTGCCCTTACTTTCGATGACCAAAACATGTTGATTTTAAATCTAGGCCTAACTTTCCAATCAACAAATTTTTAACCTTTAAACATTATACATTACTAAAAAATGCATTTTAAATCTTTTCCCTTATCTTTGCAATCAACAAAAATTTAGACTTCAAAACTCAGATTTTCACTCAACCAAACACTGTTAAATCTTGCCCTTTCTTTCGATAACCAAAACATGTTGATTAATTTAGTCTTAACCCTCCAATCAACAATTTTTAATTTTAAACATTATAAAATTACTAAAAATGCATTTTAAATCTTTTCCTTATCTTTGCAATCAACATAAATTTAGACGTCAAAACACAGATTATCACTTGATAAAACACTGTTAAATCTTGCCCTTACTTTCGATATCCAAAAATGTTGATTTTATATCTAGGCTTAACTTTCCAATCAACAAATTTTTAACCTTTAAACAATAAAACATTACTAAAAATGCATTTTTTAAATATTTTCCTTATCTTTGCAATCAACAAAAATTTAGACTTCAAAACACAGATTTTCTCTTAATAAAACACTGTTAAATCTTGCCTTACTTTGGATATCCAAACATGTTGATTTAAAATCTAGCCATAACTTTCCAATCAACAAATTTTTAACCTTTAAACATTATAACATTACTAAAAAATGCATTTTAAATATTTTCCTTATCTTTGCAATCAACAAAAATTTAGACTTCAAAAACACAGATTTTCACTTGATAAAACACTGTTAATCTTGCCCTTACTTTCGATGACCAAAACATGTTGATTTTAAATTAGCCTTACCCTCCAATCAACAAATTTTTACCTTTAAACAATGTAACATTACTAAAAAATGCATTTTATATCTTTTCCTTATCTTTGCAATCAACAAAAATTTAAACGTCAAAACTCAGATTTTCACTTGATAAAACACTGTTAAATCTTGCCCTTTCTTTCGATAACCAAAACATGTTGATTTTAAATTTAGTCCTTAACCCTCCAATCAACAAATTTTTAATTTTAAACATTATAAAATTACTAAAAATGCATTTTAAATCTTTTCCTTATCTTTGCAATCAACATAAATTTAGACTTCAAAACACAGATTTTCACTTGATAAAACACTGTTAAATCTTGCCCTTACTTTCGATGTCCGAAACACGTTGCTTTTAAATCTAGGCCTTAACCCTCTAATCAACAAATTTTTGACCTTTAAACAATGTAACATTACTAAAAAATGCATTTTAAATCTTTTCTTTATCTTTGCAATCAACAAAAATTTAAACGTCAAAACTCAGATTTTCACTCGATTAAACACTCTTAAATCTTGCCCTTACTTTCGATGACCAAAACATGTTGATTTTAAATCTAGCCTTAACTTTCCAATCAACAAATTTTTAACCTTTAAACATTATAACATTACTAAAAAATGCATTTTAAATCTTTTCCTTATCTTTGCAATCAACAAAAATTTAGACTTCAAAACTCAGATTTTCACTCAACCAAACACTGTTAAATCTTGCCCTTTCTTTCGATACCCAAAATGTTGATTTTAAATTTAGTCCTTAACCTCCAATCAACAAATTTTTAATTTTAAACATTATAAAATTACTAAAAATGCATTTAAATCTTTTCCTTATCTTTGCAATCAACATAAATTTAGACGTCAAAACACAGATTATCACTTGATAAAACACTGTTAAATCTTGCCCTTCTTTCTTTCGATATCCAAAACATGTTGATTTTTATATCTAGGCCTAACTCTTCCAATCAACAAATTTTAACCTTTAACAATAAAACATTACTAAAAAATGCATTTTAAATATTTCCTTATCTTCTTGCAATCAACAAAAATTTAGACTCAAAACACAGATTTTCTCTTAATAAAACACTGTTAAATCTTGCCCTTACTTTGGATATCCAAAACATGTTGATTTTAAATCTAGGCCATAACTTTCCAATCAACAAATTTTAACCTTAAACATATTATAACATTACTAAAAAAATGCATTTTAAATCTTTCCTTATCTTTGCATTCAACATAAATTTACTTCAAAAACAGATTTTCACTTATAAAACACTGTTAAATCTGCCCTTACTTTCGGATGACCAAAACATGTTGATTTTAAATTTAGGCCTTAACCCTCCAATCAACAAATTTTTAACCTTTAAACAAGTGTAACATTTACTAAAAAATGCATTTTATATCTTTTCCTTATCTTTGCAATCAACAAAAATTTAAACGTCAAAACACAGATTTTCACTTATTAAACACTGTTAAATTCTTGCCCTTACTTCGATGACCAAAACATGTTGATTTTAAATTTAGGCCTTAACCCTCAATCAACAAATTTTTAACCTTTAAACATTATAAAATTACTAAAAAATGCATTTTAAATCTTTTTCCTTATCTTTGCAATCAACAAAAATTTAAACGTCAAAACTCAGATTTCACTTGAAAAACACTGTTAATCTTGCCCTTTCTTTCGATAACCAAAACATGTTGATTTTAAATTTAGTCCTTAACCCTCCAATCAACAAATTTTAATTTTAAAACATTATAAAATTACTAAAAATGCATTTTAAATCTTTTCCTTATCTTTGCAATCAAATAAATTTAGACTTCAAAACACAGATTTTCACTTGATAAAAACACTGTTAAATCTTGCCCTTACTTTCGATGACCAAAACATGTTGATTTAAAATCTAGGCCTTAACCCTCCAATCAACAATTTTGACCTTTAACAATGTAACATTACTAAAAAATGCATTTTAAATCTTTTCCTTATCTTTGCATTCAACAAAAATTATAAACGTCAAAACTCAGATTTTCACTCAACCAAACTCTGTTAAATCTTGCCCTACTTTACGCTCGATGACCAAAACCATGTTGATTTAAATCTAGGCCTTAACTTCCAATCAACAAATTTTAACCTTAAAATTATAACTTTACTAAAAAATGCATTTTAAATATTTTCCTTATCTTGCAATCAACAAAATTTAGACTTCAAAACACAGATTTCACTTTATTAAAACACTGTTAAATCTTGCCCTTACTTTCGATGACCAAAACATGTTGATTTAAATCTAGCCTTAACCCTCCAATCAACAAATTTTAACCTTACAACATAACATATTAAAAATAACTTTAAATTTTTCCTTATCTTTACAATCAACAAAAATTTAAACGTCAAAACTCAGATTTCACTCAACCAAACACTGTTAAATCTTGCCCTTACTTTCGATGACCAAAACATGTTGATTTTAAATCTAGGCCTTAAGTTTCCAATCAACAAATTTTTAACCTTTAAACATTATAACATTACTAAAAAATGCATTTTAAATCTTTTCCTTATCTTGCAATCAACAAAAATTTAACGTCAAAACTCAGATTTTCTCTCAATTAAACACTCTTAAATCTTGCCCTTACTTTCGATGACCAAAACAGTGTTGATTTTATCTCTAGGCCTTAACTTTCCAATCAACAAATTTTTAACCTTTAAACATTATAACATTTACTAAAAAATGCATTTTAATCTTTTCCTTATCTTTGCAATCAACAAAAATTTAGACTTCAAACACAGATTTTCACTTGATAAACACTGTTTAAATCTTGCCCTTTCTTTCGATAACCAAAACATTTGATTTTAAATTTGTCTTAACCCTCCAATCAACAAATTTTTAATTTAAACATTATAAAATTACTAAAAATGCATTTTAAATCTTTTCCTTATCTTTGCAATCAACATAATTTAGACGTCAAAACTCAGATTTTCACTTGATAAAACACCGTTAAATCTTGCCCTTACTTTCGATATCCAAAACATGTTTATTTATATCTAGGCCTTAACTTTCCAATCAAAAATTTTTAACCTTTAAACAATAAACATTATAAAAATGCATTTTAAATCTTTTCCTTATCTTTGCAATCAACAAAAATTTAGACTTCAAAACACAGATTTTCTCTTAATAAAACACTGTTAATCTTGCACTTACTTTGGATATCCAAACATGTGTGATTTTAAATCTAGGCCATAACCCTCCAATCAACAAATTTTTAACCTTTAACATGTAACTTTACTAAAAAAAGGATTTTAACTTTTCCTTATCTTTGCAATCAACAAAAATTTAAACGTCAAAACACAGATTTTCACTTGATAAAACACTGTTAAATCTTGCCCTTACTTTCGATGACCAAAACATGTTGATTTTAAATCTAGACCTTAACCCTCCAATCAACAAATTTTGAACCTTTAAACAATGTAACATTACCAAAAAATGCATTTTAAATCTTTCCTTATCTTTGCAATCAAAAAAAATGTAAACGTCAAAACTCAGATTTTCACTCAATCAAACACTGTTAAATCTTGCCCTTACTTTGGATATCCAAAACATGTTGATTTTAAATCTAGGCCTTAACTTTCCAATCAACAAATTTTTAACCTTTAAACATTATAACATTACTAAAAAATAGATTTTAAATCTTTTCCTTATCTTTGCAATCAACAAAAATTTAGACTTCAAAACACAGATTTTCACTTGATAAAACACTGTTAAATCTTGCCCTTAATTTCGATATCCAAAACATGTTGATTTTAAATCTAGGCCTAAACTTTCCAATCAACAAATTTTTAACCTTTAAACAATGTAACATTAGTAGAAAATACATTTTAAATCTTTTCCTTATCTTTGCAATCAACAAAAATTAGACTTCAAAAACAGATTTTCACTTGATAAAACACTGTTAAATCTTGCCCTTACTTCGATGACCAAAACATGTTGATTTTAAACTAGGCCTTAACTTTCCAATCAACAAATTTTTTAACCTGTTAAACAATATAACGTTACTATAAAATGCATTTTAATCTTTTCCTAATCTTGCAATCAACAAAATTTAAACTCAAAACTCAGATTTTCACTCAATTAAACACTCTTAAATCTTGCCCTTACTTTCGATGACAAGAAACATGTTGATTTTAAATCTAGGCCTTAACTTTCCAATCAACAAATTTTTAACCCTTTAAACATTATAAAATTACTAAAAATGCATTTTAAATCTTTTCCTTATCTTTGCAATCAACATAAATTTAGACTTCAAAACACAGATTTTCACTCTGATGTAAAACACTGTTAAATCTTTGCCCTTACTTTCGATGACCAAACATGTTGATTTTAATTTAGGCCTTAACCCTCCAATCAACAAATTTTTAACCTTTAAACATTAAAATTACTAAAAATGCATTTTAAATCTTTTCCTTATCTTTGCATTCAACATAAATTTAGACTTCAAAACACAGATTTTCACTTGATAAAACACTGTTAAATCTTGCCCTTACTTTCGCATGACCAAAACATGTTGATTTTAAATCTAGGCCTTAACCCTCCAATCACAAATTTTGAAACTTTAAACAATGTAACATTACTAAGAGAATGCATTTTAAATCTGTTTCTTATGCCTCATTCAACAAAAAATTTAAACCATTCAAAATCAGATTGATCACTCAACCAACAC